>MNCI01007823.1:259238-271196 GCA_015680685.1 Gnetum montanum
TTTACGGTTCTGTGGTTCGGTGGCTCAGCTTGGGGCCCTCCGAGGTTGATTTTCTGTGGGTTACGGGCCCTCCGAGGTAATTGTATACTCGTGTACCATACTTCAGTAATACATACCCGAACATTCTCTCAAAAAAAAAAAAAAGGGTCTCCACACCTCTCAAGTCTCAGTTCCAAAGGAAAACAACCTTCAAACTACCAAGGCATACTTTCTTACATGTGAGCTATTAAGATCTTTTAGGATAAGTAGTGATCATTTTTGGATGTGTTTGATGTCTTTTTTAGGTTTACGTAAGCAAGTGCAGATCACTATAAGTTGCAGCCAATTGTAGCTAAATCATTGATGGAACTATGAGGCCACTGCGACTCACAATTGATCACAACCAAAAGAAACATAAGCAAAAATGATGTTTTCAATCTAGGCTTAATAGTGTAAGGTCATGCACGTCATAGGAGGATGCATGTTCAAATTTTCTTTTATTCATTGATTTTCATTATGTTTGTAACATTACATTGTTGCATCATGATCTTTTATAGGGAGATCCACTTTTCATAACATTTTTATGATATTTGTAATTTATTACATTCATCCATAAGTATTGTTATTGCGAATTCTATTTTTCAAGTTATCTTCAAGATTCTCCATGATGAGTAGGAAGTCATATTGTGGAATTGTAAGATCGTAGTTGTCTTTATAATGATAACTACTCTTCACAATTTTGTACAATTAGGAGTATCGTAAGTCTTAATAGATTACTACTTACGAATCTTCTTATGATTAACAAAGTTACATTGTGCTAATTCCATAACTTAGTATTTTTGATAAGTCATAATCATCATCATTTTGCTATAATTCTAGATTTGGGTATGCTAAGTTCATAAGAATTTGTGTTTTGGTGGTATTGCTCTTTCTCTAACAATGCATCTTCTTTTGAATCATATCTATTTCTTTATCGTAAGCTAATAACACACTTATGACTATTATTCGTAACTTCTTGTATTATGAGCTTCTATATGTAAACTTGTCATAGTCTAACACTTTACTTTGTTAAGTCTTCCTCAAGTTAACCTCTTCCTTAACTTTGCTAAGCCACTCATGACTTAGCTTCACTAGGCTTTAAGAAGTAATATTCTTTTCTTTTCTTTCTTTTCCATCATAACCTTCTAGATTACCTTCTCTTCTTATTTAAAAAACCAAACTAGGCTACATATGGCACAACTTAGATATTTTCTTTCTTTTTAGGAAGTTGGATCTTGTGCTACAAGGATCACACTTGTCTTTTGCAACACTTTGTAAATTACAAGTCACTTTTTAAACTTTTTGGTTATAATGCTTGTTTCAAGTCTTGTGCTTCGTAATGTCTTCTCGTATTCCTTCATATTTCTAATTTACAAACATTATTCATAATTCTTGTTCCAATGCCTCCTCCTAATCTTACTTGTTCCTATGTGCTTGCTCTTTCTTTTGCATTTGTCATCTCATTATTCTTCTTTATTCATTCATTCATCCATGTCTTCATCATCACATATTACAAAGTGAGAACTTGCATTCTCTTATACTTCATAAGGACTTAGGACTCTTGATGAATCATCATAACCTTTCATAACTATTATTGGATTAAGTTAAGAAAACAATGATTGTAACGTAACTTAAGTATATTCTCTTCAAGCAAACTTATTAGAGCCACAAGCACCTTGCATTCTCTTCAAGCAAATTTTAGATTCTGCTCCACTTACTAGAGAGAGCCATTGAGGGTTACAACCAATTGTAACTTCAAGGAATTGCAAACTAATGCAAGTTGCAACAAGGTGTGAGTTGAAACCCCTCATAGTTTAATGAAAATTATTATTATTATTTTTTAGGATGAAGCATCCATAGGGAAGTTTCAATTGTGAATACCATGTTAAGGCCCTCAAGTCATAGACTCTTCTTGAGCAATTGTGGAAGCGACCGAGGATCATCCATCTTTGTGTTGGAACCCAAAATAAGGGAAACATAGGTGCATCCCAAGATTTATAAAAGTTTATAACTCAATGCTACCTAGTAGAATCGAATTTATGACCTAAGGTTATCAAGCCAAGACCCATACCACTAGGCTAAAACCTCATTGTTAGGACCATCCATAGTTGATGACTTCAATGATGCTTGTATGAGGTGGGGCTTTGAGTTTCTTATCTATCCTTAGGATGTTTGCTTCCGTTTTCATTTGTAATCCATTTCAATTCAAGCAAGACTAAAGATCTCTTTTCTTTTCTTGTCCAACTTGGGAAAGCTTCAATTGTGGAATCTAAAGGAGCTCTTCATCACCTACTCTAACATCAACTACTACCCATTGTTGCTTAACTGCCACATCTACCCAATTGACATCTCCACTTGATTATGCAAAATTGTTGTCTTATCACTTCAATGACTATTGTGTTTTGTTTGCTATTTGCAATTATGGTTGCCACTCTTGTGGCAATTTTTGTTTTGTTTAATGAGGCCTTCCATATAGCTCTGGGCACCAACCAATTTTGATCACCATGGCTTATATGTTCTGTTGGGACACAAATGTTCATTTTTGTAACTTTTAATTTCTGTTAATATAATCACCCTTTTGTTCTCTCTTAAAAAATGAAAAAAAAAAGGAAAAATAATCAATAAGTATTAAAGTCCAAGTTATATTCTACTACTCTTATAGAAGAAATTGTAATTTTAATATTGATCTTTACCATGTTTGTACAGTAGTATTTTGTAATAATATAGTGCTCAATTACCAATGGGCCAATTCTTTGACATACAAAATTGCCCATTCTAATCACACTTAAGCATAATTATATTTCTATTTCTATTATTGTATTCTTAAGGATAAAGATTCCCTTTAGCTCGTGAACATTGTTCTAATGGTATTTTGTCAAATTATAATCAACATCATGTAGTATGTTATCAAAATGTACAGGCAGCATGGTAGATAAAAAGATCATCACCCGAAGGTTCATGCTCATTTTACTAAAGGTATAACTGGTCAGTTGTCATCCCCAACACTGAAATCTTCGTTACTACCAAATTCTATGTTCGTGAACACCTGTTGTTCGAATGTGATTATAGGCAGCCAACTGACCTACGGTAGCTGAAGGTGAAAAATGGTCTAGTTTTACAGAACAATAACTAGCAGTACCCCAACATTTGCCATCTCCAGCAGATTTAATGGACACTTTCTTCTACATTGCAGCTCTAATGAAAGCTTATTCAAAAAGAAAAATGAATTGCGTGACAGCTTCAGGGTGATCTGTAACAGCAACTGCATATTAAAAATCAAAAATTGCAAGGCTCGGGAATCGGAAGCCAAAAACCTCGTGTATCAAAACAAACAGAAGTATGCACTCAAATCAAATACACACAGTAGGGCCTCTACACTTTGCCCTTATTATTGCCATCCCAGAAGTCAAAACAAATCCCAACCAATCTATGGCATTGCCATACGCAAACCCAATATAATGTATTCCAAAAAAAATAGCAAAGAAAGAATCACAGCCTCTTGCTTCTTAAAATATGGAAACAAGAATCAACAAATATAGATAAGGGGTAACCGCTTGAAACAAAGACCCTATCTGAACGACGCTTCAATTTCTTCAAGAGTCCTATCTTTAGTTTCAGGTACACAAAATATCACAAAGACCAGTGTGAAGCAAGATATAACTGCATACCCTAAGAATGTTCCTGCAGTAGTATTCACAAAGCGTGAAGCATTCTTAAGTGCATAGATAAGGAATTCAATATTTTTGTGTGCATGTAAAGAGAGCTTTGTACAAAGTGTTTCTTAATTATGTGATATACAGTATTTACGGGAATAAGCGCAGTACCTGCTGCGCTCCACTGCATGAACAAATTCATTGTCATGGTTACCAGCCAAGATGAGGACCAGTTTGCTAGTGTTGCTAGACTTCCAGCGAATCCTTTGATTCTAACAGGAAGAATCTGCAGAAAAAGCATAACATAAGTTATGAAAAACATTCAGGTGAACTGTCCATGAAAGTAATAGCAATTGCAGGAACACACAGCTGCCATTCTATCTATGGAAAGTACCTGAAGAGCAGAATAAAAGAGATATAAACTGTTGAAACATATAGAGAAAATCACATCAAATTAAAAATAAACAGTTACCTCAGACATAATAAGCCAAGGAATTGCACCAAGCCCAAGAGAGAAAGAAACTATGTAAACCTGGTGAAAGTGAAGCTCTCAGAATAACATAAACTTTGAGACTCATTAATGATTAGCATCCAAAAAAGGTAGATTCCTATCATACCATCATACTTGTCAAGGCCAATACACCAATGAACATTGCAAATTCTGCTCCAGCAATGGTTCCATTCTGGAGAAAGATCATAGAAATGACCAAATTAACGTATGTTCTTATGGCATTAAATAGCAAAATAACGTAAGACCCTAATATTGATATTCACTTACCTTTAAGTAAAAAGCAACACTGATTAGAAACAGTGAAATAGACATCCCTGCAGCTGATATCTACTCAAACGAACAAATCATATACGTAAGACCTATAATCTTTTCCCTTTGTTTTAATCCAAAGACTAACTGCAAATTTTAGCAAGAAAAACGACTGCTCACTGTAAGAAGAAGACGTCTGCCAGCTTTGTCAACGACAGCTGCAGTAACGGCTGTCATAACTACCTGAAAACATGAACAAGAGATTTGTTCATAATTTCATATACTGATGGGTAAATTACTTAACTAAAGCACTGAACAGCACTGAACAACACTGAAACTGTGATTTTTAATTGTACCTGAACAGCACCAACTCCAAGAGTTGCCGCATTACTAGATGAGATGCCTGGTAAAAAGAATAACAAAAGAATGGTAACGCATAACTGTCTCAGCTTCATGCTTGCTGCTTTCTAATATTCATAGCACAATTACATAACTTATTGAAACAAGCATATTACAATAACGTATACAGAGCTTGATAGAACATAACAATTATGTATCTTGCCGATGTTCAAATAAACTAGAAATCAAACATACCAACAGAGTTGAAAATGGAACTAGTGTAGAACAACACGCCATTAATTCCAGTCAGCTGTTGTAACAGCAGCAGTCCAATGCCAATCTACCAAATAATTGTAACTTTCAGTGTGTGGTCTAACATCTTTAAAAAGTGAAGTACATCTCTTATGTGGTAAACTTTCGAATCCTAACCATGTATAAGTAATTGGACTTACAAACAAGGGCATTGCGTATCTTCTTTGGCATATCTCTGAGAACCTTATGCTAGGTTGGTCATGGCCACTTTCTATCACACTCTAGAAACATTACATTGAGAAACAGAATAATAATGAATACAATAATTCCAGATGCTTGCAAGAATTTGATATTTAGTACATTTGTACAGACAAATTGATAGGCAATCAGGATTTGATGAAAATAAAACAAAAAGGAAGCTCTTAAACCAAAATCTCTCTCAAGAATAAGTATCAATGAGTGAATAAGTACCTTGATTTCAGCAAGCTCATTGGAAATATCAGCTTTAGATCCTCTCAAAGCTAGCAGAGAACCTTTAAAGTCTGCATTACCGATTTTTGCCTAAAATAAAAAAATATGTAACTTCATTGTCTGCGCAATAGGATATTCTGATATATAAAGTGTAATTACAAACAAGAAGCCAACAAAGAAAATAGGTCATTAATTAAAATAGTTCCAAAATTCTTACCAGCCATCGTGGAGACTCAGGAATAAAAAATAACCCAATTATCAAGAGAACAGATGGCACCATTCCTGCAAAGTGCATACCAAGATCCAACTGTTTGGTTAGAAACCAGGTGACCGTTTGTTTTTCAGACATAAAGAACACATGTTTTGGGGTTGGGAAAAAGAGCAATACTCTGATCAATATGTCTTATTGCAACAAAACAAACGATTTCTTAAACTGACCTGCAATAGCAAGATTCCTCCAAGATAGGGGTAACCCAAACAAATAAGCCAGCATAATACCTATAGTAACAGAGAGCTGTGACAAATAAAATAAAAATTATGTATTCAGCAGCAACAATAGGCTAAATACCCATATTCCCTAAAAAATTATTATTACCATGGCAAACCAATTCGCAAATCCACAAGACCAATGACACACGGATTTACCTGATTTACTGCCCCAAGAAGACCACGCATGTGCCTAGGAGCTATTTCAGCAATGTAAACTGGAACCTAAACCAAATTTATGGTATCAGCTGAGAAAAGACCATACAGCTTTGAAACATCACATTGAACATAAAAGGTATAAAAGAAAATGCCTTCTAATGCAAGGCATAAACTTACAGTGAAAGAGATAATACCAACACCAAATCCAACCAAAAGCCTTCCAAGATAAAGCAATGATACTGTCTGTAGAAAAAGGAATATAGTCCTCTGAGACCATTCAAACTTGTACATGGAAAAAAAAATTCATAAACCATTTCATTACACTATCGATAGCACAAAATAAAAGTGAATGAATGAATTTACCTTAGCAAAACATATTGTAAGCCAACCAATAATGTTGGGAATTGCAGCTACTATCAAAGCCTGAGATCACAAATTCATAACAAGACTTATTTTTATGAGTTTTTCAAGGGATAATAATGATATTTTTAAACATGTAAATATAAACAAATAACTGAGTTAATAGGCATCCAAATCCAAAGAACAAAATGTAACCAGAGTCTCACCCCTTTGCGGCCGATATAGTCAGCAACTTGCCCACTGACAATAGCACCAGCCATGGCGCCAGCATTGGACAAAGACCCAAACAAAGAAAACTGCAGTCAAAATCAACATGAATGTATGAAGGTGTACGCAGAGTTGGAATGGCATATGCGAAAAAAATATTCTCTGTTCAATCATTTCAATATAACATTAAAAGAATTTAATTTTCAACAAAGCCATTGACTGAGCTTGCAACCCGAAAAATGCATGGCTTCAAGTCTTGAAACACTTTTCATCATTCTCCATATCCATAAAAGGTCAAAACAAAGCAAAGGAAACAAAAACAATAATATTATCGTGTTATATTTCAAAAGCGTGACAGAAATAAAAAAAGCTCCATACATGAAGGTACGTAAATTGCAAAGAAAATCAGGTGATATGAAAATCCCAGACCTATGTAAGCTCGAATTCAGTCAGGAACCTCTACAACTACGGTACGTCCAAAAATATCGCTAAGGTTAGAGGCAACACAATTTATGAAATTGGCACTACAATGTTCTTTCCCGAGGACAGAACAAAATCCTCAGAATTGATGTTTATTTCATGATTATCAAAATTTGTTGTTCATTCTCGTTTATTCATTACTAGTTAAATTTTGAAAATATATGCTTCTTGAAATATGAAAAAATGCTAGTTACGATTCACCTATCTAAAATTTTCCTGAAAATACTTATCTAAAACCTAATTCATTAAATTGACAGTCAAGTGCTAATGCTTTTAATTTTGATTAATTCTCGTATTAACACACCGTTTGCAATCAAACTTTACGTTTAGCATCACTGAGTATTTGAATATGCTCTTCTGCGCTTACCTGCGCAACAGTGAGACCAAGGTCAAGTGTCATGCCAATTTGAGTAGGCGAGGAGTAGCCATTCTGCAAAACAAGCACACAAAATAAACAAATCCTGAAACCTTTTGCAAAGCATCGGCACCAAAGGAAAAGTATTCATCAAAATTCCAAAGAATTACATAAAAGACATCAAAAAGCCTGCAAAATACAATGCCGAAATTTCACAACAATGCTTACGCAGAATCCGAACTGGATAGGTCCTAGCGCAACAATGGCGGTCGCAAAAACGGCGGGCCAAACGCTGCCTTGAAAGGTGCCATCGCCTTCAAAATCGTCGTCCTCCAAGGCACGTTTGCCTTTTCGCGGCGTTCTGGACTTAGAAGCACTTCTGCTACGCGCACGGCCAACCTTCCTCTCGTAATTTCTGTGCCGATCCTTTGGCGCATCTTTTCCGAGAAGCGGCTCCTCAACGCCGTGGCCCTTCTCCAAATCGTCCTTGTGCCCCATTCTCCTTCACGAACCCTTGCACAATGAATCAAACCACGCCAAAAAAACAAACAGAAAGCACACTCCCACACAATCAAGAACGCAGAGCCTACGGGAAGCCAAAGAGCCGTTTGTCATCCATTTAAGAATATCTGCACAGAACTCGAACAGGTGAGGATAACAACCATGATTGCAACGGCGGATGAACGACCAGGCGTTTGAATACGAACACGGCAAAACCACATCCAAATAAACGTGGTCCATGACTGGAAGCAGCAGACACCAACGCACGCACGCGATCAATCAATGACAATAGAAATCCGTGTTCCGTGATCCAGACTGGAAAATCCGTCAGAGTTGGAATTCGATATGTAATTCAGGCGTGATTGAGTGCATGACGACACCGCAATTTAGAAATTCCAAACGTCCTTTGGCGCTACAATTTGCAGGGTTTGAAACGCTCCCAAGAGGCGACATTATACGCCAGACGAAAGTGCAAGTATGTCGGGCGTGGGGCCATAGAGATTAGAGAATACAATGGATTTGGATTAGGATTAGGATTTGGATAGAGATTAGAGAAAAGAATGGATTTGGATTTGGATTTGGATTTGGATGAGGATGGCACTTCTTCAGTATTAGCAGCAGCAGATGGATGTGGATTTGTTGAACCTTCCACGTGTGACACGTTGGCGCCGCGTCAGCCTCCTCCGCCGTCCACGTTTGCTTTTCTTGCAGCGGCGGATTTGTTTATTGGCTATCGTTGGTGGCATCCACGTCAGCTTACCTGGAATGATATGGATGGCCCTGCCTCTGCCGTGTTCTGGGCCCCACCCCCAAGAAACGTGGGAAACGTGATGCTCCACCTACTGCCACCCGACCACAGGTAGGCTAAAACGCATCCAACGTTTTTGTTTAAGGCAGGCAAGGTGTATTCTTAGCTAAAATCCACCAATGTTCTTTTAAAACACAAAGAAAAACGAAACATTCTTATTGCAGTGTCAAGGCTTGTAGTGTTCTACTTGAGCATCATGTCTTTGCCTTGCCTACCAATAGATTACAACTACAATAGATTGTGGTCTAGCATAACTTCCATCTTTTAATTTAAGAGCTCTCAAATAATTATTGTCTCTAATTCAAGAAGTTTATAAAGAATTATGCATTCCGTTTACAAATTAGGAAGAAAGATTTTTTCTAATTTTAAGAGTTTTATTGTGGTAAGAGTTGAATTAGGTAGTAGCAGTTAGGTTAAGAACCAAAAAGTTAAGTACACTTGACTCGAGTACTCCTAGGATGGGTTATCTCTTAGGAATTCCTCTTTTTTTAAGGAACACCCTTTGGAGAGAGAGTAAAATTCTTGTTTCTCAAGTCATAAGACCTAGGTTCAAACCTAGGCACAGCTACTTGAAAAAGGTTAGGTTTTTGCTCATCCACCAATCCTTCCAAGATCCCACTTTGGCAACATAAGCATTGAGCCTTTAGATGATGATCCTTTTAGTACGCTAAAACAAGAATGTCATACTTAAAAGTGTAGTGCACTAGTAAGGATACTCATCTACCAAGAGGAGGGTTATGTTATTACCCAAGGATCAAATTTACATGCTACCCTCTACTTTTTATAATATGAATCCTTTTAATGCACCCCTTCCTCTATGATGGGTAGATATTTTTCTCATCCTCAAGATTCAAATATCAATTCCATAAAACATTTCAAGGGGTGTTGGAAACCCAAAATAACTATGATTTCATAAAATATATGATTATTTGAAGTGATTTTTAATGCACCCTTTCACTATGATGGGTAAATATCTCTCTTATTCTTCAATACTCAAATAAATATATGATTATTTAAAAATTATTTATTTATTTATTTGATATATATGAAATTCTAATATAAGGTTGATTTGTATGGGTATTTTTTAATTAATATAAGGTTGATTTAATACATTGCTTACATATTATTTGTTTGCAGGACATTTCTAATTATACTAGATTTATCATTAAGGATTGTAGAGAGAATAAATACCATTATAGTTCATGACTAGTTGAGATATAGTAATTTAAGGTTAATTTTCATGAGTATGTTGTAATTAATAAAATTGAAATTGAAAATTATACCATACTTATCTTGCATATTATTTTTCTAGAAAATGTTACAAATCATTCTTGATAAGGTACTAGCCATGAGAAATGGGATTATATCATGTGGAATGTGGTACAATCCAATCATAAGATGCAAAGACAATGTTGAGTAGATTACCAAGAACACTCGTGTATGTCATTGCATTCAAGAAATATAAAAGTGGTTATCATACATAATATACAAAGAGAACTTATGTCACCATAGTAAGAAATAGAGAAAATATTTATAAATTGATATTTTATAATTTTTATAGACGTTATGAATATAAGAATAAAACAATAATAAATATACATGCATCACAATCCCTCATGGGGACAAGTATAATGCTTACAATCATTCATTCCTGTCACAATCCCTTGTAGGACAAGTGCAACACCACACACAAAAAGAAAGAAATGGCTTCTAGTCACAACCTTAATGGGCCAACCTCCTTGGATAAGGATCAATCATTGTAGCTCAATGAAATGGAAATGAAATAAATATTTTGAGTATTTATGTTTTACGACATTAACAATGTCAAATGAAGGAAAAATCATTAGCATTATTCACTATGCAAACACTGGACTCTGCATCAATTAAATGATTGTGAGCTACATAAACTAGATAGCACTTTGAGATAGTCTACCCACACTCATACAAGTAATGACTCAAAACACATATACAAAATAGGAAGGAAATCAACTTACCCAAGTGATGAGTGGCGAGGTACCCCTACACTCCACCATACGAATACGAGCGTGCACGCGTGATCCGGTCGAACTCCGCAGACTAAATGCCTTAACGCCACAAGAAACACTTGGGGTTAATCGTTCGTTGTCTTCCCAGGCTTGCTTGTATGTGTCACGGTGTATGGTTAAGCAAGTCTGAGGTATGTGATTTTTTTGGTATTTTCGGCTTATCTTCTATGCTACCAGGAGAAAGGGTTGAGAAAACTAAACTAACTCTAACTAAGATCTAAGTCTAAATTAACTAGCGTCAGCATCCGTTCCCACTTGCCGGACACACCCTGAACTATGCAACTGCAGCTTACCAAACGCTAATCGTTACTGGGATCGCCACACGTAACGCAAGTGCTCGAAGTGGTCGTACTGAGGCACCTATTTAGCCTACGTGTGATAAGCAGCCGATTCCTTAGCCAGCCGTACACACCCGTGGGTGCTCGTAACTAAGTCGTACTTATCACACGATCTAGCCTAGCAATGAGCAGCCGATTCCTCAACTAGCCGTACACATTAGACCCGGGAGTTACCAAGCGCAGAATCCTGGAATACGCTACTGGGTTACCAAGCATCCAATGCTCGTAATTGAGTCGTACTCATGCATTGCGTCAAGCAGCCGATTCCTTGACTAGCCGTACACGTCCGTAGACGCTCGTAATCAAGTCGTACTTGAACGCACTAGGAAAGCAGGAAATAAAGCAATAAATGAAACCACGTGCTGCAAGGTTTATCCAAACAAGTTCGTCTTTATTGCCGTACACAACTTGGGTTCAGGTTACAAGCTGCTCGAATAAAGAGCCGTTCACTCTAGGACTCCTACTGCGGGCACATGGGGAAAAATTCTAACTCTGGAGTGATCAATCTGCCAGAGCTTCGCTACACTAGCCAGGATTGGGAAATGAAGGGAGTGCCGCCTCTTATTTATAGATATGGCGGTGGGACACGATATCGCGTACGCGATATCACAAGAGAAGACGCGATATCACATTACGAGCGATATCACATTACTAGCCAGGATTGGGAAATGAAGGGAGTGTCAATCGCGTCTCATCATACCCCCATGACTGAATGAAAACTCGTCC
>MNCI01007825.1:0-11057 GCA_015680685.1 Gnetum montanum
GAAATTGCGGCTGACTACGATATCGCGTACGCGATATCGCGGGGAGGACACGATATCGCGTACGTGATATCGCATACGCGATATCGCGNCATGATATATCGCGACCCATGATATAACGTGGGTGCCTTAACGCAACCGCCAGCAATATGAGCAATTTCATGTCTCATCAATGAACATTTAATCTCATGTACATATGATATTTGGAATGTAGAACTTAAAAGGGTCAAAGAAATTGAAAATATAATTATTTACCAAAAACCATTAAAAGATGATTTGATAAAAAATATGCAAACAAAAATATTTCAAGTAGGTGATTTGGTCCTTAAGAGAGATAG
Organism: Gnetum montanum; assembly: GCA_015680685.1. NCBI lineage: Eukaryota > Viridiplantae > Streptophyta > Gnetopsida > Gnetales > Gnetaceae > Gnetum > Gnetum montanum. The sequence goes on from MNCI01007825.1 coordinate 336, forward strand.
AGCATCTAGCCAATCTAGCCCTGAAACTAGGTCTTCTCCTATGTGGTCAGGCCCATACCAAGTTACAAATGTCATCAACCCCAATTTTTACAAAATTTTTGATTTGCAACTATAAAAATTAAATAGAAATTTTAATGCATTTTATTTCAAACATTTCTACTCATGTGCCTCATTTGAACACCTAGTAGATCCCTAGTTTCATGTTTTCTTCTCTTTCTTCATGCATTTCATTTGTATACAGTTGCATTTGCATATTTTCTTTCCATTTCCATCATCTTCTTATGCATGTTAATCCTACCATCATATCTCTCTTAGCTTATTAGTTTTGGTTTGACTTGTGCTTTTCATATGATTTTAGTAATCATTATGATCATTTGAGTTACTAGGTATTGGATCATCATAACACCATTTGAAAATAATGCAAGTGTATTGTTTTATATGTTATGTCATATTAATATTATTAAATCTCCTTATATGATATACTTTAATATTTTATTGATTCTTCCCAATCTTTTTCAAGGTATCAATTTCATTAGTTATGTGGAATTATGGAAGATGGGATTTATGCTAACTTATCATGTTATTATCATGTTCATGTAAATGTAGGACATGTGAGGTTGAAAAACGGTTAACCATAATCACTAGATGACCTTAGTCAATTTCATTTCCCTCTCATAATCCCTAGCCCTCAATTGTAATGATCCATGGTTATTCTGTGAGGAATAGGATGAAGTGTGTTCCTCTTCACTCAAGAATTCTTAGCCACCCAGGAGACCTGCTATGATGTCATCTAGATTATAATTAAAGGGCACATGCATGAGGGTTGAACTGCATCATGGGCAAAGTTTTCGAAAGGCCTGTGTTCTTAGGTAGTGCATCTAATTGGCTAGACTCTTATTGGAATTGCTACCTTAATAATGAAGTGTACCATTGGTAGAGTTTCATAAAAAAATGTAAATGAGGACCATGTTCATTGGTAGTGTAATAAGTTCTTAAGTATGATGGGGTCTGGCAGCAATCCTCACCCTAGCCTCCATTCCATTTTAAAACATATTCTACCAAAAATTCAAAAGAGAGAGAGAGAGAGAGAGAGAGAGAGAGAGAAGAAAATATTCCCTTTCCTTTTCCTAATTGCCCTAATTTTTCCTTATCATTTTTCATCGATTCCCTTTCTAAATTTCAAAAAAAAAAGAAAGAAGAAATAAACTAAGGAAAAATTTGAAAGTTGTGGCTAGCTATGATCAAAAAAATGCTTGTCCTCTTCACTAATTTTAGTATAAGTCTTATGCTCAATGTTGTCCTCTATACTAGTGACTTTTACCTTTGGGATCATTGGGAACGAGATCTTAATTATATATTTTAATTACATATATGTGTGTATGTGTGTGTGTGTAGTTATATGTTTAGATCTTGATTAAACAAGGTGGTGTGACAAGGGTGACCCATGTTTAGTATGCTCTTGATTATATGATTATTTTAATTGTGTTAAAAAAAGGTATGGTTTGCTTTCGAATTTCAATTTGTCAGTGTTTTAAGACCTTTTGATTATTTGTCTTTTGCATCTCCTTTTAAAATTTCTATGGTTTTGCTATTCTTGCACTTGCATGCAATTTCTAGTTTGCGAACTAACTGTTGGTACCAACATCTCCCATGCTACTACATGGGGCCTTGGTTAATAATGTTTGATCCCATAACAATTAGAAATTTTATAATTATTTGTAATGGTAGTGTAGGTAAAGCAAGTTGGTGTAGTGAGTGGTAGCTATAATGATTAACCCAAAAGGAACACTGTGATAAAGGACTACTTAGCTCAATGCTTATCCCTATATACATTAAAAAACCATCGTATTATATTTAAAAAATGGTTACCTAGCAAATACAATCTTATAAGTTGGCATCAATATGAGTCTATTATTTTATTTTGGATATTTCAATATTCGCCATGGGCATGCCTTTAAGTGCAAGTAAATGGGTGGAGCATGAATCTTACTAAAATTCAACATCATAGTAGATGATACTTTTCTAAAAATATAAGGGCAACTGCCTATGCATGGCAGGCTTTCCTCTAACATACTAGACGTTCATTTTGGGAAACTATAATGCAAACAATGAAATAATATTAGATGTTGGTGTTCTCCTGTCATTTCTATGGTGATTTGATTTGCCAGATTTTTTAGTAGGAAGGCTAGGTGGAAAATGAAAATATTTAGTAAACCTTTGCAACTCTAGTAGAACGGGTAGCATGTAAGGCCAAAAGTTGCCTAAATGCATGAATGGAGGTTGCAAGGAATCTGCATCTTTTCTAGGATAAAAGTGGAGGCATGTTTGGTCATTTTGGGCATGGTGTAGACACTAGGACTTGTAATGAAAAATTGCAGGAAATCTACAATAGACTCCTTTGAAACTCCAACAAAAATGATGGTGATGCAAGAGGTTGCGAGGTGGCATCTCATATATAGTGTGGCGGGCAGAGGAAATTTTTGCTAGATGATGTGGTTGTAGATAGCTGCAAGATAGGTTCCAATGAAAATAGAACATGAGATGATGCTACAGTTTTTATTCTCCCATGGAAACAAAAACTTCTATCTCTAGTAGAGTTTTCTTTCATTGTTGTGTATTTTTGTAGTAGCACATTTCTCCTACACCACATCCATGTAGTCACTCGTTGAGTAGCAGCTAGACATGATTCCCTACTATTTTTGCAACTACACATTGTTTTAACTACACATGGTCTACTAATGGTCTTCCCTGCATTGACATTGTGTTTCTTGGTTGCTCCAGTCATTCCCTATGCATGATTGATGGATGGTACCATTACTTGCACATGGGTGGTGTCCACTGCCATTTTCTACATGGGTGGTGACCACTGCCATTACCTACACATGATTGGTAATGACTGTTGACCTTTTTGTATGTCAAAACATTAAGGAAAATGGAGTACAAGGATTTTTTGTATGGTTGTTGTGTTTACAAGAGCAAGAACAAAGAACTCAAGGACTCACAAGAAAATTTTGGATTACAAGAACTTAAGGGAGCATGGACAAATACAAAGAATTCAAGAAAAATGCACCTATTTTTGTTGAGGATGATTCCTAGATGTTTTGGCATGTTTTAGAGTGTTTCTGTCTCATTTTGATGAGTCTAGAGGGTTATAAGATCTATGGGGACTTATTTGGAGGCATCCTAAGGCTCCCAACATCAAAAAAAAAATAGTTTCATTTTTGGCCCCTGCAGAAGAGATGTCTTTTCCATACCAAAGACATATTTCTAATAGGTAGCACAATCAAAGATGTCCCTACAAAATAGCAAACACCTTTCATCAAACAAAGACATCTTTAATCAAACAAATACATCTTTCATTAGACAAAGACATCTTTCCAAAATATAGGTTAGTTTTAGAAAGATGTCTTTCACCAAACAAAGATGTCTTCCCAGAACAAAGATTTTAAAAATACATCTTTTCTAGACAAATATGTCTTCCCAAAATTAAAGGCAAATTTAGAGAAACATCTCAAGCATGAAGAAGACATCTCCCATGATCGTTAATGATCGTTGGCTAGTCATTGCATAAGTTTCAAGATGGATTTAGAAATATGGTAGCCATAAGAAGACTTGATATGCACTGAGAAATGTCAATAGCTTGTGTATAATCATTGTATTATCATTTTGTAATCATTATATTCTCTGTTGCTCCTCATTGTATTATCATTTTGCATTGTAAAGTGTGATGTACCTCAAAGTGTAAGGATCAACAAACCTAATTACATTCATTCCTTGTAATTATTGTTCTCTTATTACCATGAAAAGTTGATGTGCTTCTTGTAGGAAGGCATCTTGATTGAACTTGTCAAGATCCTAAGGGATTGAGTTGTTGGTGATGTGATACAACACTTCAATGCAAAACTCAAGAGTGTAAAGGTTGTGGAAGCCTAGAAACCACATTCCAACCCTAATGGGACCTTGCAGGGTTAAGTGGTTGGTGGTGTGACACAACACTCCAGAGCAGGGCTTGATGACTATATAGGGTGTGGATCCTTCAATCACCTTTTAAGAGCAACAAAATCTGAAGGTATGCTTGTGAACAACCCTTCAAGTGTGGAATACCCAAGTTGGAGAACCACGTTAATATTAGTGTGTGGTTTGTGTTAAAGAATTTTTATTTGGAGAACCTTTTCATCCTCCCCTACATTTCCACCCACTTCCAAACACCCCCGATGATCCCCCACCACACACCCCCACCCCCTTTTCTAAGTTCAATGATCCATAAGTGGTATCAAAGCCTAGTACTCTTGTGCTCTTCATCAACCTCCAAGAGTGAACAATGGAAGGGGCTTTTAATACTAGATATACTTGATCAAGAAGACTAATTGTCTTTATCAACTATTGTATCCAATCTCTGTATCATATCTACCAAAAAGATCAATCTTTCCTTCTATTTAGAAATCAAAGTATCTACTCTTGCAAGCTTAATAGTGTTTCTTCTCAAAATTTATGCATTGAGATAAAAGATGCTTTGCATGTTAAGGAAATGAAAATTATAGTTCTTAATGATGAATGTTCTTATCTCAAGAAAGAAAACTCAGACCTTAAGGCTAAGGTTCAAAAACTAACCTATGTGATTGAGCAGATGAACAAGAACTCTTTGTCCAAAGACCAAAAGCAAATAGATGGATGTTTGAGAAATTTCTCAAAAGAAAATCAATCTAGTTAATATAGAGGTAGAGAAAAAGGTAAGGAAAGAGATAAAAATATTTCAAATTCTAAGTTTTATCTTTCTTCTATAGAATATTAGATATGTGGTGAAAGAGGCCATTTGGCCTCCAAATGCCCCAATGCTTACAAGTTTCAAGAGAAAGAGTATAGTGAAGAAACAAGAAGAAGTAGCATTTATACAAGTTAGAATGATGAACATGCATCAACTTAAGAAGATAAAAAGGCAAACAATTTCTTCATCAACTGGGATGATGGAGACCAAGGCAAAGAAGAGTTAGGTGACACCTCAAAAGAACCTCATCTCATCTATATGGCTCTCACATATGACGATGTTGGCATTTCTGATGATGATGATCAATTTGAGAATGAGGAAGAAAAGTATGACCTATTAGGTAAGTTGGAAAGTATTTGTGTAAAGTTAACTAAGCAAGTAAAAACTAAGGAACAAGATATTTCTTCATTAAATTTAACAATTTTTGATCTTACAAAAGAAATCTTAAATGTCAGGGCTAAGAATAAAAAGCTAATCCAATCTTATGAGCAGATCAAGGAAGAACTTGCAAATGCTAGACTTGTGAATGAAAGGCTAGTTAAGTGAAAAGAGTCCCTTCAAATGTTTCTTTGACAAGGAAGAAGTACACATGATGATAGTGGGCTCAAATGTTATACATAAGAGGAATCATCTACACCAACCCCATCTCAACCAAAGGTCACTCCAAAGAATGAAGAATCAACAGGCACTACATCTCAACCAAGAGTAGCTCCAACGTATGATCATTTTAAATACTATAGGAAGGTGAGATGTTATTATGGTCATAAATTTGGGCATAAGCAATAGGAGTGCAATTTAAAATATTATCACATGAGCACTTGGTCATATCATAGGACTCCTTGGTCTTATTCAAATGTTCCTAGAAAGGATTTTTCATAGGTTAAAAAGGATATGCAAATAAATTAGAGAGGAGTTAAGAAATATTGGACAACTCACAAGAATGAGGGAGTTTGAAAAGTTTGGAGAGTCAAGAGGAAGGAACCTGAGAATGAGAAGACACTATCTAGCCAATTTGTGAAAAGGAGCCAAGCCTTGAAAATTGAAGAAGTCTATGTAAGAAGAGAAACCTAGAAAGAGGAATCTCATTCTCTAGTACTCTAGGCACCTTAATTCTCAATTGCATGCAAGGTAAGTCAAGGTAAGTTTCTATCTTTTTGCTTGTTCAATTTTGTATAGTATTTAATTTGGAAAGTCTAAATTATGCTAATATGTGCTTATTTTGTTTCTAGTTATGGGATGTTAGCCCCAATAATCTACAAATATTAAGATAAGTACTTACAAAAGATATTTGGTATTGTTAAAATAATTGATTATGGTATCTTTTGTGAATGTTTGAGCGCGATGTGATTAATCTTATAATTGAATGGAATTTTGTGGTATTTGTAAACTTTGAAAAGTTTTTATTAAAAAATATTTTGATTCTCCATTGGAATATATATTGATTACAAGTGTTTAAAATCCTTTGATGTATTTCTTGGACATTCATTATTGTTTAAATGTCTTGTAATTTGACATTATTGTCCAGCTTCTTTTGAAATATTTTTGATGTGCAATATTTAAGCATTGGATTTGGTACCTTTAATATAATTCATGTGTCTTCTGAAAAAATCATTTCAATAGGAATTATTTACCATATTAAGGTCTTTCTTTTAAAAATATCCAAAATTTTTATGGCTCTTCAAATTTATGGAGACATCTCCTAGTCCCTTGTGTAATCCTAAATTATGTGCAATACTTATATTTTTTGTGTTGATTTTTGATATAACTAATGGGAGACCTTAGTCTCCATACTTTGTCTTAGAATTTTTGTGCAACATGGAGATCCTAAAAGATTCAAGAGGGAAGACCAATCTCTCTATAATAGATGCATTATGACCAAAGAAACCAGATGTCTCAAAAATTAATCATATATGTAAGGGGATCTTATACCTAATCCAAGAGGCCACCTGTGTAGGGGGAGTCTCTTGAGGCTTTTACCAAAAGACACTCAAGTAGCAAAGCTTCATATTTCAAGTCACCCTCAGCTAAAAATGAGCAAGGAAGAGCATATTCATCTGGTAATTTTTCAAAGAGGACATTTATTAAATCTTTCTCTAAAGTTGAACTTTTATGGTGAATGCTCTTGATCTTTATATATTATATAAACTTACTTGTGAGCTTTATTTATTGTCTAATATTTTGTATGTTGAGAATATATCTATTTAAGTACCTAGGGCCCTTATTGCAAATATAAGTTGAGAAGAATTAAAATATGTGTTCATGATCTCTTTTGGTAATATATGAGGTATATATATATCTGCTATTTTTGTTTTCAACCTAAGTGTCATATATTAGTTTATGATTTCTTTTGTTATCTATGTTTGATCATTTGATATAATAAGATGTCTTGCTTTATCTTAAAAGTTGTATATGCATGTTTTACCTACCATCAATTTACTATGCCAAGTTGTACTATTAAAGCTTCAAAAGGACTAAAATTTTAGATGATTACATAATCATGAATTTCTTGCTACTAATGGCTTATTGGCTCAAAAAGATAGGTTACATAATCCTAAATGCTCAAAATTTGGACTGAGATAAGGGGAAACTCTTATTTGATTTGACATAATTAGCCCTATGAACCTAATGCTAAGAAATGTATATCTCTATGGGATTATCATTCGATGTTTATCTCATGAAATAATTTTGCGACTATTGGGATAGATCCTTTTCATGATCCCCTTCTTTTTGTTGTTGTACACAAAGGGGAAGATTTTTTATAATGTTTCTATTCTAAGAACAAGTTATTTATCTGTCTTGATTGTTCCATTATTTTTCCTTTTTGTTCATGCCCAAAAAGGGGGAGAAGTGGTGAGTAGCTATATTGCTATATTTTATGATTCATGATTATACTCATCCATTGTCTTAAGTTTTGGACATTACCAAAAAGGAGGATATTGTTGACCTTTTAGTATCTCAAAACATTAAGGAAAATGGAGTACAAGAATGTTTGTATGGTTGCTGTGTTTACAGGAGTAGGAGTAAAGGACTCAAGGACTCACAAGCAAATTTGGGATCACAAGGACTTAAGGGAGCATGGACAAATATGAAGAATTCAAGAAAATATATCTATTTTTTATTTAGAATGATTCCTAGATGTTTTGGCATGTTTCGAAGTGTTTCTGGCTCATTTTCATGAGTCTAGAAGGTTATAAGTTCTATGGGGACTTGTTTGGAGGCATCTAGAGGCTCCCAGCATTAAAATAAATAGTTTCATTTTTGGCCCTTGTAAAAGAGACGCCTTTCCCATCCCAAAGAAGTCTTTCTAGTAGGTAGCATGGTCAAAGACATCTTTGCAAAATAGTAAATGTATTTCATCAGACAAAGACATCTTCCTAGAATATAGGCCAATTTCAAAAAGATGTCTTTTACCAAACAAAGATGTCTTTCTAGGATGAAGATTTCAAAAAGACATCTTTTCTAGACAAAGACGTCTTCCCAAAGTTGAAGGAAAATTTAGAGAGATGTCTCAGGCATGAAGAAGATGTCTCCCATGACCATTAATGACCATTGGCTAGCCACTAGATAAGTTTTGAGATGTATTTAGAAACATGGTAATTATAAGAAGACTTGATGTGCATTGGGAAATGTGAAAAGCTTGTGTGTAATCATTGTATTCTCTATTGCTCCTCATTGTATTATCATTTGGCATTGTAAAGTGTGTTATACCTCAAAGTGCAACAATTAGCAAACCTAGTTGCATTCATTCTTTGTAATTATTGTTCTCTTGTTGCCTTGCAGGGTTAATGTACTTCTTGCATGAAGGCATCTTGCTTGAGCTTGTCAAGATCCTATGGGATTGAGTTGTTAGTATTGTGGTACAACACTCTAGTGTAAAGCTCAATAGTGTAAACATTGTGGAAGCCTAAAAACCATATTTCAAGCCTGACAGGACCTTGGGGGATTGAGTGGCTAGTGTTGTGGCACAACACACTAGAGGGAGGCTTGATGACTATATAGGATGTGAATCCTTCAACTAAATTTTGAGAGAAAAAAAGTTTGAAGGTGTGATTGCGAACTACCCTCCAAGTGTGGACTACCCAAGTTGGGGAACCACATTAAAATTGGTGTGTGCTTTGTGATAAATAATTTTTATTTAGGGAACTTATTCATCCCCCTCCCCTTTTAAGTTCAACAATCCACAGTGGCCACAAACATATTGTGGAAGGTAGCAATGAGATTAGGATGACTAGAACAAGCTGAGTTATAGGTGTGTTAACAGGTCCCACTATAGGGAACAAGAAATAGTAGCAGCCTACAATGTCATGGTACAACTGGTGGAGCAATGTTGAGGGCAAGCATTGAGCAGTAGCCAAGTGGAGGCTAATCTAATTGTAAAATCACCAAGGCAGTTGTATGTGAGTTTTAAGAAATATGTTGGATACACTACTACTGATAGGCTCATGTAGCAGTTATGTGTTCCCATGTTGTAATCAATGTCATTGCTATGCATGGGTAATGAGGGGAGCTACCATTTTCTACACGTGATTGGTGAGCACTACCATTTTTAGCATGGGTGGTGGCCTTCATGGCATTGACATTACATTTTCACACTACTATTGTCAACTACGCATGGATGGTGGTTCCTCATGCATGTTGGTTTGGTTGGAGGTAGAAGAAGACAAGGGGCTAGACCAATCTAGATAAATCCCTAGGGCTAAAGGAAAGGATGGAGGGATTTCCAAGGCTAGCTACAAAGGGAAAATCCCAGGGTGCTTTCTAATTCTCATTAACTATTTGGTGGCATCCCAAAGGTAATTCGGTGTGGAGCAATAAGCAAACCTAATAGCTGGAGGTTGTAGTCTTGTTAGAGAAGGTGTGCTACTTATAGGCACCAACAGAGAAGGCTGCATAAGGAGTTGTTTAATTTGTGCTCATTTCTAAGCTAATTATTTATTTTATCTTGCTACTTTAAATTTCTATATCTCAATCTTAATCTCTATTGTGTCGTTGAAACACAAAATCAATGTTTCTTGAAAAATTCATGTTAATCTATGTTCCAGTCATTAACTATTTCAAGCTTTTCATTTTACAGTTTATTTATGCATGAATATCAATGTTAAAATTTTAAAGTGAATAGTTATTTCCTTGCCAAAGTCATCATGGATTGTCCCTTTATTTTCTTGCTAAAGTTATTTAATCATTAAACATCACAAAATACCACATTGCCCTTCTAGTTGAGACTATTCCTAGGTTTCCTTACTCATATGATAAGCACCGTAGGAAATAGTCTTTTTAAACAAGTTTTACAGATGTTGATGTGTCCAAAATTTACACATCAACACCTTTTTGGCACTAAAAGGAGGGCATGTTCTATTTCCTATCCATATTTCAATGCTTGTTTCTGATACTATCCTGTTATCTTTTCTTGCTTCATTTCTATTTGGAAATGCCTATTTCCCTATTTCAACTTTCCTATCTCTATTGTTGTCAACCTTTACTCTTTTCTATTGAAAATTTCTATTTTTTAGTCCTTGTAAATTTCTATTCCTATTTACAGTTTTCGAAAAATCCTAAAAATTTCTACTTCATTTTAATTTCTATTACTTAACCCCTTTATTTTTTGTTTCTTTTTTCAGGAAAATTATATTTTCTATTTCCTAAAAAATTTTATTATTAAAATCCTCATTTCCAATCCAGTTCATAGTTATTACTTTGATTTGTCTCCCTAAACCCTCATTTTTCCAGTCCTATATGCGAATTTCTACTTTGGCAGTCCTTACCTTAGCCACCAACTTTGGTGAGGTGATTTGCATCATTCTGCTTTAAATTTACTTTTCTGAAATTCTATATTTTCTATTTTATTTCAGATTTATATATAGAGAGAAATTTTAATTTTACAAAAAAATGAAAATAAAATAAAATAATAGTATTTAAATATTTTTCTATTATATTAGTACTTAAATATTTTTGTATTT
>MNCI01007825.1:11425-48202 GCA_015680685.1 Gnetum montanum
GGACTAGTATATGCTTTGTCATGTATGGTTTAGTCTAGAGTGAGGTGTATGATGTGGTTTCTAACCTAGTGCTACTCCTGGAGGCAATGGAAAATAACTTTAATTAAGCTAGGAGGAAAAGGGAGAGAGAGTTAAGCTAATAGGAAGTGGAAGAGAGAATCTAAGCTATCCGAAGTGTGATGAGCATCTGTTCCTTAATCATTCGTATACATCTTGGACCTTGTGCATGACTACCATTGGGATTGCCAAGCGCATGACCTAGGTATGCTACTAAGATACTAAGTAGTCACACTTGAATGCTCGTGATTAATTCATACTCATTCCGTGTTCAAGGAGTTTAGGGTGAAGAGATATTAACTATGAAAGCAATAAATAACAATAACAATTTAATAATTAAACTAAGTGAATGCTGCAATGATGAAGTAATCTTGATCTTTATTTCTAGTCATGTGTGTGTCCAAGTATGTCACACTCGAATAAAGGTTCCATATAATTACAATCATCACACTATAGGCATGCACTAGGGGAAAGGGTTGAGAAAAACTAAAAATGAACTAACTTCTATCTACTGACTGAAAACTAACTTCCTGACTCCTTGTACCTACATGTGTATTTATAGGTCCACACAAGAGTCAAGATATCATGTATCTGATATCACTTCTTAGGTCACAATATCGCATACCCGATATCATGGGTCCAATATCAGGGGTCCAATATCGGAGCCTACTAAATCATGATTCATCATATCCCCACAACTAAATGAAAACTTGTCCTTGAGTCAAACAAAATGAGAACAAGCCCCATTGATTACATAGTGGATAGGTATGGGATTATTGACTAACTAGGAATTTATTCATGCTACAGTGGAGAATTGAATACAACAAAATTGGGACACAAACACAAAAATTACAAAATCACAAAATTACAAAATTTCATGGAACTCATGTGGTTCCAGGTGGCAGTGCCTCCTCCATGGGACACTTCCCCTTATCTTGTGCTCTAGATTTTGGAATTTGATGGCTCTACAATAGTGCCTAGAGCTCTTCCTCTTTAGTTTGGGGGTCTTGTTTCTTCCATGCTGATGCTCTAATATTTTTCAGAGTCAACACCTTCCATGGACATGGTAGTTGCAGGAACATTTGATTTGCTTTAACATACTAGGCTGCAAACAATCTTCGTTCCTCCTCGTAGGCTCTAGCTTTGTCCCTGTACTCCTGGGAATCTATAATCCATCAAGCCAAGTCTACTATGACATCTTTCTGCCCTTGGTAGCTATCCTTAACCACCTCTAGTTCAGAATTTGCGACTTCTAGCTTTTGCAACATTTTCTTGTGCTCCATAAATTCTACTTCATATTTGGTGTAGGTGGCAGCTACCTGCTTCTTGAGCTCTATTCTCGGGCATCCTACTGTCAACATGGCTAGATTGGCATACAACAAGTTTTTCAATTCCATGTACTCTATGAGATCTTGAATCTGCAGATCCCAGCTTTTAAGCTCTGCTTAGTGGACAAATGCATGTGTGTCCAATATGGCCCACCAATCAATGTGTTGAGTACTGAAAGTGTTTATGTGGGCTTTGGCCATATGGATCTCCTTCTCAATGACTTGTTTGTACATCCCCACATGCTCTCTGAAATGCTCCTTTAACTTTTCATGCTGCTTGGCCTCATTTTTCCATGCACTTATTTCAATGGCCATCTTCTGATGAATTGTGCATATCTCCTCCATTGAGAGGGTTCGATTCTCTCTATCCAAATGGTTCATGTCTTGGTTGACCCTGACCAACTGTTCTTGTAACTACTAAAAATTTTCTTCCAGAACATTCTTCTATTTCTCCACAGTGGTCAACTAAATATTATTAGTAGCGAGCTATTTATCCTCTTCTTGTAAGGCTCTAAGTGCCTTGGCATGCGCATAGGTTTACGCTTGTGCCTTGGATGCATTCTAGTCAACCTTCTCCTTCTCCTCCACCACTCTTTTATTGTCTACTAGTAGCTTATTGAGCTTCTCCATATTGAAAGTGTCCAGCTGGTCTACGGGAACAAACTGAGATGGGTCCCACTGTGCATCTTGCAGGGTAACAAGCCTCTCTTGGAGTCTTGCCAACTTTGCTTCCATGTGCTCAGCCCTGGTCTCTACCAAGACTAGCTTCCCTTTGATGAAGATGAGATCTGATTATGCTGTTCTGACATCTTGTGGGATGTTGAACAAAGACATCATTACTTGTCCTATCTACAGCAATCGATCAAGGAAATCCTCATGCTCCGCAGGAGTCATTGAGGAACCGGCTAGAGTTTGAGCATCCCATGCTCCTATGAAATCTTTTGGTGGCACAACAGGGATGTTGAAAGATTCTTTGATGTGGTCTATGAACACTTCTACAGCTCCCGCTGCATCTTGGTGCTACATGACCACTACTATGGACCCTTCACTCGTTTCCAATTACACCTAGAAAAATGTAGCGTTACATGAAAGCTATTGTGACCAATGGGTCTCCCCTCCTCCTATTTCAATAGACACCTTGCCCCATGCGCGATCAATAGAAACTATGGATCGTACAGTGTCATCGATGACATGGAAGAGATTAGCATCAGCATGACTTCCCCAACTGACCATCTCAGCAATGGCCTTAAGATGGCTCATCAACGATCAATAATCCTATGGTGGTGGTGGTAGTTGGTCTCGCTGGTTTGTGCTAGGCCCTACTTGTTGACTAGACCTTATGCTTGGGAGTTGGCTAGGCCCTGCAGTTTGAGTTGTAGTGGGCCCCACCGTCTATTCTTAGCTTGTCTCTAGTGTCTCACCAACACTTTTCCTTGGGGCTGGTGGCTTCAATAGTTCCACGAATGAAGCATTTTAGGCTCTTTTGGGAACATCATTGGTGTACCACCAGAATACCAACATATTTGCACAACTTCCTGATGAGACAAGGGAAGGGTAGCACGAACTTCCCTATCCTACGTTCTTCAAACCACCTCAAGAACTCCATGAGATACAAATGAGGAAGGTTAGCATTAACCTTTCTCATCAATATCGCACTTTCTCTTGCCACATATGTTGAAATTCTATTTAATCCTCTTGTGGGGAAGATGTGATAAGTACCAATATTGAAGTGTATCCTTTCTTCCAGTGTCAACTCTCCATATGTCTTGTCTTCTTTGTCGTAGGACTTCTTTAACCAAATCTTTTGTGCATCAACATCGGAGCGAGTGGGCAGGTGAGCAAATTTTGGCACTGTATTCAGAAGGTTTGACACTTCCAAAATGGCCTTGGTGGAAAAATCAACAAATACAGCACCAATGTCAACTATGGTGCCTTCTTCCTTATTGTGCCAAAATTGGTACATTTCTCCTAAGTACCAAGCACCACTTTCAAAGAGGATAGGCCATAATGTGGACCCTTTGAGTTGGTCCCTAACAACCTCAAGAGTGAATTCTGTGAAAGGTCTGAAGTTTAATTCCAAAATCACAGCTATCAATGTGGACCTTTCTTGGATAGCCTGGACACACTCCAAGGACAATGTGAGGTGTTGTCCCTGTTCAAGTGCTTCAGCAACTACTCCTTCTACTTGTCCCGACTACACAGTAGCAGGAGTCTCTTGATGGATACTAAATGATTGCACCTCATACTCTTCACGTTGCTCAGGATATGCTTGTCCTCTACCTCTCCTAGGTCATTTGGACACACCTTGAAAGGGTCCTTCTTGTTGTCCATGTTTAGGGGTCATTTGCAATCACACAAGGCCAACCATTAGTAAGGTTGTTTACAGAATTTAAATTATACCTTACTTCTGCCTTAATGAATTCATTTCTTATTTTGTGTAATTTATAGTTAGAAAATTTTGTGGTAATGTCCCCTAAAATTTTTAATATTGGNTGGACCCTTTGAGTTGGTCCCTAACAACCTCAAGAGTGAATTCTGTGAAAGGTCTGAAGTTTAATTCCAAAATCACAGCTATCAATGTGGACCTTTCTTGGATAGCCTGGACACACTCCAAGGACAATGTGAGGTGTTGTCCCTGTTCAAGTGCTTCAGCAACTACTCCTTCTACTTGTCCCGACTACACAGTAGCAGGAGTCTCTTGATGGATGCTAAATGATTGCACCTCATACTCTTCACGTTGCTCAGGATATGCTTGTCCTCTACCTCTCCTAGGTCATTTGGACATACCTTGAAAGGGTCCTTCTTGTTGTCCATGTTTAGGGGTCATTTGCAATCACACAGGGCCAACCATTAGTAAGGTTGTTTACAAAATTTAAATTATACCTTACTTCTGCCTTAATGAATTCATTTCTTATTTTGTGTAATTTAGAGTTAGAAAATTTTGTGGTAATGTCCCCTAAAAGTTTTAATATTGGACCCTCTTTGATTAGGTGGCTTCAAAATTTTAATTTTCCAGTATAGGTAAGGAGATGAGATTGTTTTTGGCAACATGTTTACTATTTTTATAATCAATTACCCTTTATAGTATCCTTTGAATGATGAAGAATTTTGAAAAATTTATACGCAATTTGGAGTGTACCCCTCCCCCACAACTAAGCTGAACACTTCGGGTTCAGGTAGGTTCGAATGGAATGAAAATCGGAGCACTAGCGAGTGAGTTATGGCTTGTAGACCAAGAAGTGCACAAGTCGCAAGTCGTAGAAGAAAATTTGAAAAACTCCCCCCCTGTGTGAACAGTTGAGAATGATGTTAACATGCATGGGAGGTCCATATATATAATTTTTGAGGATGCAATATTGCGTACGCAATAATGCGGCCCCGATATCACATCCAACCCGATATCGAGGACACGATATCGCGGCCCAATGAAAATAGGGTACTTAGGAAAATTCATAAATTTTTGAAATTCTAAATTCAAAAATGAAGGACTTGGGGTTAGTGTAAAAGGTCTAGGGTAATATTAAATAGTCCTAAAGGCACAAAAAGTATAATGGTGTAGAATATGGCAATGAAATGCATGAATCGAATGAGGAGAAAGGACATGTTTTAGTACATAGGAATGTTTGAACTAGAAGGATGATGAGGGAAAGAGTATTGTAATACTTGGAGGGTATAAAATGATGTGATGGTGATGTGTTATGAGTGAAAATTACAAACGTTATGCAAGTGGGTCCTCCCCAAAGCAGGTTCCAACCTATGATGCCCTTGAATAACCACACCTCAAAATGTCCATAGGCACTAGAAGGGTTAAATGTAATCTACACAGATGCAACAAAACACACACATGTAGATACCACCACAATGAGATATGAATTCCATGCTACCCAAGACACAATTCACAATTACAAGAACAACGAGATGAGGCAAATTATAGAAGGGATTGCAGAGATTGGGATGTGAGGTAACTGGCCTAGGGCACAATGAATCCTCAGTGTAAGACATGATTAATGTGTCATTAACCTGTCACTCAAAAATTAGGACCAAGTCCATTCCTCTAATCAGTGACATCACATTGTTTCATTCCAATGATAGACAACAATGTGAGCATCATGACAACACGATCTACGATCACTTAGTGTTTTGTACAAGGAAGGAGTGATTCTTGCCTTGTGGCACTTTTGTTTGTGTTGTGTTTTTCTTTTTTTTTCTTTTTTTTTTCTTTTTTTTTTTGAAATGCTTAATCCAGAGAAGCCACCTACCTTCAGGCATGGGTACATATCTTTCTAGTGGGACCCCCTAGAATAGCATTGGATTTCTTTATTAAGTGCTTTTTTATTACTCTTACTCCCATTTTCCGTTAGATTCACATGAGTGTTTTATTCGTAGATGAGATTACTCATAAAAAGACAAAAAGATAAAATAATAAATTAAAAGATGAAAAACTAGAAAAAAATTGTAAAATTAAAGAAAAGGAAAACATTTATTAATTCTGCTATTGTTAGAATGGGGGATACCCCCCATAACTAAACAGTTGAGCATGGCTAGAATTAATAAATGGAAGGTTAGGATCCTTGCATGTTGGAAATATTGGGACCCGATCACACTTACCCCATTAGGGTTCACACACTTGATTAGAGTTAACATAGTGGGGCAAGTTATAAGATGAGTTTAATTTATAAGGAGTTGACCCACTATGGTACTTGTGACCGTAAGATGGTATGCAAGGATCAACATGTCTCCCCATGTGGCTATATTCATTGGGCCCCATGGTTGTTGGAGTATTGAGTGGTGGCCTTAATAAGGTAACATGAGGTGTTGGGTTCGAAGAGGAAGATGCACCACAATGTTGGACTTGTGCTAAGTTGGCAGATGTAGTGGTTTCTAAACTATGGTGTCCCTTTCTACGGTCATGTCTAAAGAAGGAATGCCTTCGATGTTGTAGAGGGTTCCCACTACTGTTGACAGTAAAAGCACAAGTAACGTTCGTGGGTTGATGCTGTGGTGCAAATCCTTCAGGTACAATTGATGATAATGTAGAAGGAGGTGAAGGATGAGAATGTTGAAATTGAGGAGAAGTGTAAGGTACCCAAGGTGGTGGTCCTATTGTGAGGATATAGGTTGATAGTATTGAGGAGAATAATAATAATGTGGCAAGATAGAGGATGTTGACCCAGTTGGGGAAACAGGATGTTGAACTTGATAAGCACTTAGGTTCGGATGGTATGAAAGGTGTAACCAGTTTGGGGATGGCCTCCCCCATGACTGGGATTGTTACCACTGTGATTAAACATAGTATTTCTGCATGAACTCTGGATGTAACATTCTTCTCCAATGCTCATGTAAATATGACAAGATTGGGCATTGGCCCTTGGGGTGATTGTATAGGAAAATGTTACATTAATACGTATGATTGGTAGTTAAGTTGTTATTCTCTTCAACCCTTCTTTCTTATTGTCTAAAGGTGTTTTGTCCTATTTCTTGGGCTGTCATAATTTTACCTCTAATAGCATTGCCATATTCTTCACATTTTTTGTGCATCCATTCCATCATCTTATTGATCTTTTCCTCAATTTCATCTAATGATTGTAGTACTAACAAAGATGATTCCTCCTCCTTGGGGTGAGTTGATTTCTCCTCTTCATAATCATGGGCCCTTGTTGATTTTTGGGCCTGTTGAGATTTTTTAACATTCTCCCATATAGCCATTTCTCCTTCTTCTTTTGCTACCCGCTTGATACGCTCTTGGAATTGATGGATTCGTAGCTCATATAGTTGACCTCAGGCATACAATCCTAGGATCTCCCTTATTTCATTATGGAGCCCATCCATGATGTGATACATTAGCCTTTCCTCAAAGAACCCATGGCCTGGGCAATTGTTTAATAGTGCATAATATCTTTCTAAGGCCATGTCCAAGGGTTCATGTTGTGCTTGTTTCCACTCTTTGATTTGTCTCCTCAAGGCTAACACTCTTGCATAAGTTTGATATATTTCGTTGAAGAGTTCTACCATTGTTGGCCAATGTTGGATTGATTTTGGTTTTAAGGACCTATACCATACTTTTACGTGGCCAATGAGTGTTATAGGAAAGAGCTTAAGTTTTTGCCATCCATTATCAATGTTGTTCCATGCACAGGCATCATAGAAGGCTTGTAAATGTTGTTACAGATCTAATTCATAGCCTCCTAAAAATTTGGGGAAGTTATTTAGCCTCGGTAGATGGCTTTTCTTACGATGCCTACAGGATATTTAAACAGCCTCTTGTATATGTGTTAAGCTTGTAGTGGCCAATAGGGGTTCATTGTCACTAGGTATATAATGCATTTGTGAGTTGGGATGATGTTTTTTGCATTTATGCTCATAGGAGACCCCTACATCAGATTGGGTACTTCAAACTTCATCTTCATCATTATATAATTCATTGCTTCTCCAATGAATTTCCTTACTAGTTGTTACATTATCATATTCTTGTGAGAGAGACATGGTTGTAAATTTTTGTGTGATTTAATTGCAATTATTATAATTATTTATTTTTTTCCTGAAAGATATATCGTTAATACTTTTTTATAACGATCTTGTATGATGTAACTAATCTAAATAACTAGCACTGTCCTCAGAAATGGTGCCAATGATGATTGGTGAGGTACCCCTACACTCAACCATACGAATACGAGTGTTTCATGCATGATTCGGTCGAACTCTGCAGATGGGCTAGTTGTGGTATCTAGATAGTTACTCGTTGATCGTAGTCCGTTGTCTTCCCACTTGGACTAGTATATGCTTTGTCACATATGGTTTAGTCCAGAGTGAGGTGTATGATGTGGTTTCTAACCTAGTGCTACTCCTAGAGGCAATGGAAAATAACTTTAATTAAGCTAGGAGGAAAAGGGAGAGAGAGTTAAGCTAATAGAAAGTAGAAGAGAGAATCTAAGCTAGCCTAAGTGCGATGAGCATCTCTTCCTTAATCATTTGTACACATCTTGGACCTCGTGCATGACTATCATTAGGATTACCAAGCGCATGGCCTATGTACGCTACTGGGATACCAAGTAGTCACACTTGAATGCTCGTGATTAAGTCATACTCATTCCACTTTTAAAGAGTTTAGGGTGAAGAGATATTAATTATGAAAGTAATAAATAACAATAATAATTAAATAACTAAACTAAGTGAATGCTGCAATGATGAAGTAAGCTTGATCTTTATTTTTGGTCATGTGTGTGTCCAAGTACGTCACACTCGAATAAAGGTTCCGTACAATTACAATCATCACACTGCGGGCATGCACTGGGGGAAAGGGTTGAGAAGAACTAAAAATGAACTAACTTCTATCTGCTAACTGAAAACTAACTTCCTAACTCCTTACGTCTACATGTGTATTTATAGGCCCACATATGAGTCACGATATCATGTATCCAATATCACTTCTTAGGTCATGATATCGTGTACCCGATATTGTGGGTCCGATATTGGAGCCTACTGAATCAAGGTTCATCACTCATCAACATATACAATGTTTTGAAACTTTGCTAGGCATCCATAACATTATTGAAAAAAACATAGCATGTAGGGTCTTTGTGATAACTTTTAGAAGTAAATCTACCCAATGGTTTTTGATGATCACTAATGCCTCTATCAACTCATGGCAAGACTTTAAAAATAAGTTTCTACTCCAATTCAATAAGTACACTAATCCTACCTTAGCCTCAAGCAACTATACAAACTTAAGAAAACTAACTACAGAAAACGTTGATGACTACAATCTAAGATTCCTCCATCAATTTTCATATGTGCCAAATGAGATGCATCCACAACCTGATGGTATCCTCAATTTTTACCTCTATACCATTGATCTATTCTTTTCCTATGCCATTAAATCTGATTTGAATATAATAGAAATACAAGCAATGGCTAAAGCTATTGAATTAGAACAAATTACCTTAATGAATAGTATTCAAAATTAATTCGGAATGATAAGTATTAGTAATGCTATGTAATCTAGTCCTTTACCTTCACAAACTTTCCCAATGACTAATACTATGTTTCAAACTCCTTCCTCCCCCTTCAAATGATTCAATTGACAAGTAATTATTTTCAAGGTTCAACATCCTCTTCATTCTTACCACCAAATACCAATTTAAGCAATGATTAATGAAAATCTTTAATCCAACCCATCATAAACCTAAAAAGAATATCTAATCCCAATGGATTTACTACTCAAATAGAAGATCAAATGATCCAAATAATGACCTCTCTTCAAAAGCTTTCCAATGAAGTAGTTGAACTAAAGCGAAATAATAACAAAATTCATACACATTCTGAAAAATCAAGCCCATCAACTGAGGATGAACATTATCACCTTCATAATACTAGGCAATATTCTAAGAAAACTTGTCCTCAATTTTTAACACTATATGGTGATAATGCCCAAAATCAACACAATGGGAAAACCCTAATTATGGTCCCCAACATACCTCATGAAACAAAAAATGAAGAAGTTTCCTCATTTGAACAAGTCATCATAAGTGATCCCAATCCACATAACACCCGCTACCATAGACTTAATGACATTATGAACACTACTCAACAACAAACTAGGAATAATCCTTATACTCCTCCCAACAAAAGAGTTGCTAGTCAAAATAACACAAATAACCAAACTAGACCATCCTAAGTAAACATCCCACAACAACCAAACTCCCCTTCTATACTTAGAAGAACTCAACCTCAACAAGAAGCTAAAGATGAACATAAGACTTATGATCTAGTTGAGGATCTAAAAAAAGTTAAAGCCAACATTTTGATGTATGATCTTTTGCATTTTAATGAAATGAAATATGTGATTCAACAGATAGTTCCTACACCTAAAATTAATAAAGAAAAATGTCCAACAACCGAAAGGCAGGTTCGTTTTGCAAAAATTCCTAATGCGTTAGCAATAAAAAATTCAAGTAATCCCATGTTAAACAAAAAAGACCAACCTCCTTTTCTAATAACTTTGATCATTTTAGGAAAAAATATTCATAATTTCTTAATGGATTCTAGTGCAACTATTAGTGTCATGTCCCTAGAGGTGTGTAAAACATTAGGAGCACAAATGCTACCACAAGCAAGAAGTGTGATACAACTTGATGTATCTAATGTACCTGTGGTAGGGTCATTAAAAGGAGTAAAATTACAACTTAAACAATACCCCACTTTTATATGTTATATTGATATTTTAGTGGTTGACATGTCTCCCACTTATGGTGTGCTTCTATGTAGGCCTTTTGAAGCCTAGTTTGGGGGCTTCTTTAGATTAGATTTTTTGGAATTATTAATTCCTATTAAAGGTAAATCTGAATATGTCCTTATCCCAAGAGAGCCTTTTTATAAACAATTGGTAACATCTTTTGATTAACAAAATAAACCTTTGAAAAGTCAAAATACCAATCTTTTTGTTGGGGTTATTAAACTTGAACTTGGCAAATATATTTTGAATGACGATGTTAGTGAAACTTTAGAAATAAACCCTTTTGCTTACACATTCCATCCAATATTACCAAGCTTTTAGAGAATTTGAAGAAATTTATGAAAATACCTTGCCATATCATTAACATGGTGGAAGAACATTTCTTTTTGATGACCCAACACCACTAGGAAGGGACAAAGACATAAATGGGATTCTAACTATACAAACATTATAAAATAAGCCAAACTTTGATGATGATAATTGTTACATTGATCAAAGGGCTAATTTTTAAGATTTTATTAATTTAAACACTTGGATACTAAGAGTAGATGGTGCTTCTTCCAAGAAAGGATGTGGAGTTGGAATAATGCTCATACCTCCTAGTGAAGCTCATATCCTTAAAGCCATCAATTTCACGTAACCTATGACTAACAATATGGTTGAATATGAAGTGCTTATACATCAAATTAAGTTAGCTCAATATTATGACTTATCCAAACTTAAGATTTATAGTGACTATCAACTAATAGTGAATCAAGTCAATAGAATCTTTGATGATAAGGATGCTGCCATGAAATTATATAAAGCTTACATTCTTAAACATTTTAAAGAATTTGAACTCATATCCATTGAATATGTACCTAGAGAGGAAAACTATGTCCCTAGTGCCCTAGCTCAAATGGCTACTACTTTAGATGTCCCTTTTAAACACAATTCTTGGGATTTTGAAATCATTATTGAAAATGTTAAGTCATATTCTATTCCAGATAATGTCTTTTCTTTTCAAGTTTTTGATGATGATAATCATATTTCTGAATTTTTACCCTCTAAGGGTGAATTTAGTGATCAATGTATTGAACTTTCTCAAATTAATGAGAAAGTTGTATCCCAAGATGTTAGACTTTTAAATAAGACTTCTCTCAAAATAGCAACTAGAGAAACATTATTTGATGACTTCTATACCAAAACCGAAGAAATTTCTAACAATACTAATTGGCAAATGCTAGCCAAAACAGAAACAATTCAAAGTCAAAAGAAAGGACAAAAACACCCTATTAAGATCGAAGCTTGCTTACATGCAGATGAAAAATAAAGCTTGATTGAATTGTTACATGAATTTAATGAGGTTTTGGCTTGGACTTATGAGGATCTTAGAACTTTCAATCCATTAGTGATGACACATACTATTCCACCATTTAGATAGAAGCTTAGACCTATAAACCCCAAGATCAAAGCCTTAATGAAAGTCGAGATCAATAAGCTTCTAGAATCTAAGATCATTTATCCTATGAGATATTCAAGTTGGATATCCAATTTATTGCCCATTAGAAAATGAACTAGTGAGTTAAGGTTATGTATTGATTTTTGTAATCTTAATGCTTCTTGTATTAAGGATAATTATCCACTTCCTCTTATGGAAGAGCTTTTGCAAATTGTGAATGGTGCCCAAATGTTTTCCTTTCTAGATGGATATTCAAGATAAAATCAAATCTTAGTTAGTAAAAAGAACCAATATAAGGTTGCTTTTATAACAAAGTGAAGAACTTTTCAATTTGCTAAAATGCCCTTTGGTCTTATAAATGCCAGTTCTACCTTTCAAAGAGCTATGGATAAGAATTTTGAAGGACTAATAAGGAAATGCATTATTATTTATCTAGATGATTTAATCATTTTCTCCAAGGATCAGAGAATGCACCTTATACCTTAGGAATATTTTTATAGGATGTAGATGATTTGGTATTACTTTGAATGCAAAGAAATCTATCTTTGGTGTTCAAAGTGGTAAGTTTCTTGATCACATAGTAACTAAGGAAGGAATTATGATTGATCCTGAGCAAGTAAATGCAATTCTAGAAGTACCATACCCTTTGTCTAAAATTAATTCAAGAGCCTTCTTTGGTGTAGATGATTTGGTATTAGACCTTAGGAATATTTTCATAAGATATAGATGATTTGGTATTTCTTTGAATGCAAAGAAATTTGTCTTTGGTGTTCAAAGTGGTAAGTTNGCCATTGCTATCTTAAGTCAAAATGTAGATGATCAAGGTGAAAGGCCATAGCTTTCATGTCTACACCTTTGAAAGATTTCAAATTGAGATACTCACCTGTTGAAAAATAATTGTATGCTGTTATTAAAGCCTTAAAGAAATTTTGCTACTGTTTGTTAAATGCAAAGGTTTATGGTATTGTTCCTAATTCAGCCACCATTTTATTAGTTAAATTACAAGATCCTAGTGAAAAACATGCTAAATGAATTATGAAACTACAAGAGTTTGACATCCAATGGAAAGTAGCCAAGTTGGTTAGAGGAACTGGTCTTACCAAGCTAATTTCCAAAGCCTTAACCTTAGAAAGTTGTGATGTCCTTAAAAATGAAGAATCATTGCCATGTCAGATATTATCCATTGATAAAGAAAATAATATCCCATTCGCTCCTAACTAATTACATGATCCATGGTATGGTGATATTGAATTTTATTTAACCTTTCACCATTGCCCTTTGGATTTACCGAGATATAAAAGAAAGTTTTTAGTGTCTAAAGGTTCTAAGTTTACTGTAATTAGTCGTGAGTTGTTTAGGAAGAACTCCCAAGGAATATATCTTAAATGTTTAAACGAAGAAGAAGCTAACGATGCTTTGAAACAACTTCATGAGGAAGGACATGGGATATTGACCATTAGTGCATAAAATCACAAGAGCTGGTTACTATTGGCCGACTATGATTAATGATGCTTAGCACCTAGTCAAAACTTTTGAACAATGTCAAAAATTTATTGGTAAAGATAGTAACAGTTCAACCCCTTTACAGCCTATAATAGAAACTAGACCTTTTGCACAATGAGCTGTAGATTTTATTGGAGTGATTAATCCATTGTCTACTACCTTCACAAGTTTATCTTAACAACCACTGATTATTGCAAGCAAAAGCCCTAGTAGTAGACAACAAACCCGCCTTCATCTCTATAGAGTTTACGAATTGGGCTAAAGAGCATATTATTATTGTTAAGGCAATAACAGAATATTATCCGTAACAGTTGGGCTGAGTTCTCCAATAAAATTATATTGGATGGAATTAAGAAAATGATACATGTCAACTAGCCAAACAACATCGTTGTGCTTAATTAATGCACAAAACATAATATATACTAAGCATATAAAACACATATATCCACACACATGTATAATGACCACATATGGATGGCCACTACCACTAAAACAACTTAAGGTACTAAGAGGAATGACTAAACACATGTAACAATTAGAATTAGAGTAGACATAAATAGGCTTTTACATTAAGGATCCTCAATACATACTAAATTCGGCTAACATAAAATTGTTTGCCAACAATACTCAATTTTATCTTGCATAGATAATAAAAAAATTTCAAAAGGCTGGAAATTGAATTCTATTCCATGAATCAAGAGTCTTAAAATGGATATAAACTTGTGAGATTCTACTATCACATATCAATCTTGCTAGTGAAACAAATAGTAGTCCATGTTAAAACAATATTTCTCAGTATGCACTTTGCAGTATGAGTATGTGATCATGCTTTATTTCATCCTCTAATTCTTTATTCTCTACTTTGAAAAAGGAAAATCCTAAGGACTCCATAGGAAGTGAAGCCTCTCTTACATTGATACCGAAAATTACCACATATTGACACCGACAGAATCGAACATCTGAGTGCAGAACCACCACCTGCTATTCATGGAATAATTATCATAAAAGAGCCAAATGTTGGGAAAATCAATATAATGCCACTGAAGATGGCATGGGCTTAAGCACACGTTCCAACCATTTTGCGGACATTTTAGGATATCTCTGCAAGTCCTTGTCAACGTAATAGATTCCAAAACGCATTAAATATCCCATAGCATATTCAAAGCCATCTACCAGAGTCCATGCAAAGAATCCCCTCACATTTGATCCCTTGCTGCATTTCCAATAATCAATTGGAGTTTCAGAACAGAATCGAATGTGACAGACACAAGAAAATTACAAAATATAATTGTCAAAGCAAACAGAACTCAATTCATAATCTTCCACAAGGAATCAAACCAAACAGGAATCCAAATAAGTATGCACCTAATGGCAGTGTGCATATGTTTAATGTAGTCATGGAAATATGATACTCTGGCCGAGTCATTCAGTGCTTTGGACAAGGACTGCCCTTTTACATTTTTTTCTGGAAAGCCTGCAAAAAAGTGGACTGACAGAGTAAAATCATTTAAAACATAAAATTTCAAACCTGATATCAAACAGCAAGGGACTTATTAATATTAATGTGTTTGTTCCAAGCTTAAGCAATTAAAAGTTAGGCTTTGGCTCATCTTCCAACCTTATAGGGTTAACACCTGAATTTGCGAGATGAGCATGAAGGCTCTAGGCAATAATCCTTTTAATGATATTATATAGCAAAAGAATTATAAGAAGCGGGGAAAAAAAACAAAGAAAAAAGCATAAAACTTTAAAGCTGCATAAGTGGACTGTGGGGTAACGAAATATTTCATCGATAGTTCCCATAAGAGCATTGCATGCTCAAAATGGAATTTTATAGGTTGTCAAGTTAAAAGTTTTAACCTACAAGCTACATCTCACTGCTGTATCGGAGAGGAATTATGAATTGATTTTGTCTCATCAAATTTACTCACCACACTCTGTTACCACCACTGGGGGGTTCCCGTAATATGTCTTCATATATAAAAGCAAATGCTCAAATCCTAATGGCACCGAGCCGAACCCCACGTTCTGTAAAAACAGAGAAATTTTGCAGTATTAAACATTGTCACAGATTATTTCAGAGTTAAATCATACAATCTTAATAATGTTTTAAAACCTTGTCTGCAGGTATCACGGAGTCATTTGCCGCAGCTATATGAATCCATCCCGGCATAATTTCATCACAGAAGAAGAATAATCAGTTATCAGATACGATCTCAACAGGGATGAAATCTAAAGGAAAAAAAGTTGTAGGTTACAGTAAAACTATTAACCTTTTGCAGACACGCCCATGTCATCAGAGTAGCTATTGGATTTGGAGATGTTTCCACGGTCATAGACATAGAGAGTAGAATAGTGACTTAAGCCGAGAAAATCGAATGAGTTTTTAATATCACTTTTTTGAGAGTCTGTAAATATGGGCAGCCGAGAACCAACGATTTCTTGCATGATTTTGGGATATTGCTCATATAGCAGAGGTTCCACAACCCTGTAGAAACATTCAAAGTTAGTAAAATAAAGAATAACTAACTAAACTTTGGTTTGATTATTTTCTGTATTTATACCATGATTATGTAAATTTTTACATACCACCCAATAAGGAAATCCAGGGCTCTCTGGCAGGCCAAGATATCAGCCGTGCTGTTAGTCAGAGGCCAGTACCAGTATGCCAAAATCGTTATTCCAATGGAGCCGTTCTGAGATTTCTGCAAACCCACGCATTTCATCTTGTTAGCTAATATATTCTAAATCCAGAATTTCTGGGTTCTGAGAAATTTTTGCCAATTCGCACTAAAACGCGTTCTGTAGCAAGAGTTTATGAGAATTGAAGGCATTCAGTTTATGAGCAGTAAAATAAACCAGAACACAATAGGATTAAATATGGGCAACAACAAATCATACTAGTTTTAACTATGCAGTATGGTGAATAAAAAAGAAAGATTTCAGCTGAATCAAATCAAATTTGATGGTATCATAGAAATTTTTTTTCCTTCTTTTTTCGGCTAAATGCCTAAATGACATCTAATCTAGTTAGGAAAGATGGAGACAAGCTGCCACAGCCTTTTGTAACTCTAGACTTACAAACAACAGACCTATTTTATAAAAGATCCTAGGTAGAATCTGGACCTGAAATTTCTCTCTGTAGAGCTTGACAACTGCAGAATGAGCAAGAAGCATGTTGTGAAGAACCAAGTAGGGCTCCGTGCTGGAATTTCCTGCAGTGCAATTCTTTCCTGGAACGGAGCATCGCTTGGGAGCTATTATGCCTTCGCTATAGCCCATTTCTGCTAATGCATTAGGTTCGTTAACTGTTATCCATTTCTTCACTCTGTCCCCAAATTCTCTGAAACAGATCTCTGAAAATGCTAAGAAATCCTCTCTGTACGCCAATACCCTTCTGTCACCACATAATCCATATATATATATAATTCAAAAGGGGTTTGAAAGCATTCAAATTTCTTGCTTACATAATCTTTGGACTTAGCCAGCCTTCATACTCGTCTTCTAATTTCTGGGGAAGGTCAAAGTGGTGCAACGTAACATAAGGTTGGATTCCTACAGAACATTCTCGATTAAGGATTTACAAGTACATATCTGGTTCCGTTAAATTACAGATATCTGTTCGACAAAGAAAAATCACCTTTATCCAGCAATTCGTTTATGAGACTGTTATAAAATTCTAGACCTTTTGGGTTCACTGCTCCGCGTCCATCTGCATACCAAAATACAAATTGCCGATTTCAGTGAAAGTTTCAGACATTGGGTGAAAAACACAGGAAAAAATCTCAGCGCTGAAGTTAGGGTTTAGTCAGGATGTTGAGACAAAAGATGAGAATATCGAGGCAGTGCTCATTCCTGGAACGAGGCGTGACCATGAAATTGAGAAACGAAAGGCGTCCAATCCAGTTTCAGAGACATGCTGCACATCTTCCTGCAATCCAATAAATATTACAAGGAAAACTTCTAATTTTCAGTTAACACCACAAGCCCATTAGCACAAAAGTCTATAATTCTATAGATCCAGAGGGTCTAAGAATGTAATAGAATTTTAGTTTCAATTTAGGTCTAAGTTTTATATCAGTGTAAAAGAAAGATCAATATCAGAGACCCTGAATCTGTGATAGCCGTCTGATGAAATATCACCTGTGCTGCCATCCATCACATTACCTGCAAGCATCCAAAAAACAAAATGTTCTTGGTTTTTCCATCCGGAGTTAAAAGCTTTACAGTCAGAGCACATATCTAAGAACTTGAAACTCCTGTCTGCATTTACACTTGAAGCAGCTGAAAGACTTAACATCCCTACATTGGCTATTGCTCTTTTATGCTGACCTTGATGTGCGAAGGTGTCCCAAATTCCTTGCCCTTTGCCATCTTCATTGGCTGCTCCTTCCCACTGAAAAAATCAAATATTACATAAATACGAAGCCATGAAACCAAAAGAACAGAGTCACACTGAAATTTTCCTTCATACTTTAAAAATATATATATTACAGAAATGAAACCATGAAAACAAAAAACAGAGCGACACAGATTCTCCTGCATACTGAAAAAAGATCAAATATCATAAAAATCAAGCCCTGAAAACCAGAAAACCCATCTACACCGAGACATCTAAAATAAGAAGAAAAGTGAGGGGGGAAAACGCAGCGACAGCAGCAGCATACCTGGTAAGCAGAGGTACTAACTCCAAACTCAAAATTTGGAGGAAACTGATCTCTGTGCAGCATTTCAGCTTCTCCACCAGCAAGAGAAATAAAAATAATCCATGAAAGCAAGTAGATATTTCTTGACCCCATAGACGATAATTCTTCCCTTCTTGAGCCACAACCACTGAGAGCAGTCCCTCAGTTCTGGTACCAGCCTGTGCCAGGGAATCAATAGCCCTCTTTACTTATAAGCATTTCCTGGTGTTAGGGTGTGCCACAGGGGTAAAAAGTAAATATATCTTTAGTAGGTGCTAAAACGCCTGCCAACAGGGTTTGTGGAATACATGGCTCCAGGCCGTAGACGAATGCAACCTGCTGAAACCATCTGTAAGACCTTATTTCCATTGGCCTGCACATCGGATTCAAAAGTTGGGCTCTTTAGCACTCAGGTTTCATTTGCACGCTGTAAATCAAATATCACAGAAATGAACTGGCATTAAAAAATATTTTCATCTAGTTAGCGGTGGACGTGGTCTGGATCTAGATGTTGACAGTCGTTACAAATCACACAGCCCCTCAAAGTACTTTTGCCTGGACGTTTTCAGGCAAAGTACTTTTTATGGTCAAAACTTCTGTCTTAGAAGCCGCAGGTCTTTTTTTTAAGTAGATCCAGATGTTGACCGTCGTTACAAATCACAGAGCACCCCAAAGTACTTTTCCATGGACGTTTTCAGGCAAAGTACTTTTTATGGCCTCCAATCGATTAATGGGTCAAAACTTGTGCACTCTTCAACTTTTGCATCACTCATCACACTTAGCACAAAAGGTGTTATAATAATTTTGCATCTCTCTTTTCCAATATATTTGTAAACTAGAGTCTTTTTTAAATTCCATAGCATCAAGGTTTACCTATCAGCAAATGTTTTGACTATCTTGAAATTCACTCTTAATTGCCCTCTCTCTAGTGATAAAGAGAATTTTGTTCATGTGTTTTGATAATGTCCCTTCGCCTAGCACATGTGGACTTGGGCCTCCAAAGTTACTCCATTGTGCAAGCTATTTCAAGATGATGTTATGTTTGGCTTTTTACTTACCACTTCAGTAAATTTCAAGTTTTTGTGGAAGGTTATTAGGCCTATTATTATATATCATATTTCGAAACGTAGGTGTAATGTTCTCTTTCAAAGGATTGATTATTCAAATATATATCATCTATCTATTATTTTCACCTAGTTCATTTCCAAATCAAATCTCAAGCACCAAAGTTCAAGTTAGATACTAACCAATTGATTAATCTTTTGCAACTTTAACCTTATTCAACAAGAATTGCTGCCAAGATGCTTTTCGTCTTAAATTCAAGTGGAATGACTACTCAGGAGTCTCTCTTTATAATTTGGGATGTTATTTGCTCTGTCTAATTTTATGCCAATCTTTCTCTATTACTAGTTAAGTTGATCCTTAGTGGATGGTAGTTTCCCAAATTGGATTCCTCCCTTTTAGGATCTGTTATTTGTGAAGATGTTTCCCAACTTAACATCCCCACTTAATTAAGTTTCCCTTATAGTCTATAAAACTTAATGTGGATTATGTATTTGATGCTCCATTGTTGAGGACTGGGGAGCATACCTATGGCGAGCGCACTTCAAGCTGCCTCTCTAGCAATGTTGACAATATTGAATTGAAAGCCCTTTTTGAATGGTTTCTTCCTTGCAAATTTTCTAGGATTGTTTGATATGTGTTGACCCGATAAATTGTGTTTCTATATATATATATATATCCATATACTGAAAGTAGGATTATGTATACTAACCATTGGAATTGATGCTCTTCTTAAATGCATACCATGCGCACACTTTACACAGCATGCAAACACCATGAATTTGTCATGGCATCCTACTATCACACACAAGGGCCCTTGAAAACAAACCATGGAGTAGAAGGAAGATGGATTTCCATTTTTAAATTTGGAGGGTATGCTACTTCATATGTCAGGTCTATCTTAACTATAACAATGTCATTTATGTTTTCTTAGCACCACCATACTAGTAAAACAATTTCATTTTCTATTAAAGTGAATAATTATGAGTATCTTAACATGTTTTCTTAACCTGTCATTTCCATATATGCCATTCTTGTGTTCATTTTAAAGATGCCATGAAATTTAAAATTACTATTCTTTGCCAACGTAAGAAAATGTTTTCTTGATGACCAAAGGCTATTCCCTCAATCCTATGTCATAGGATAGATATGTAACACACATCCTCATTCATTTACTTTACAATATATACATCGGATAAAAGAAACTAATGATCCATCTTGAATTTTATGTTGAGCTCTTCATAAAGCGTTCATGTGATACCACCTCAACTATCTAACTTTTAAATGAGCATGTTCTCCATAAAAAGTCTAAACATATTGACATCAAGTATTACTTTATAAAGCAATAAGTATTAGCCTAGTGGTAGGACTCTTGATTTGAAAGCTCCAAGTCATAGGTTCAAATCTAGTAAAGTAATGCTAAGATTTAAAGTTCTAATTGGACTATACATCTTGGGGTGTAACTAAATTTGGGGTTCTCTTAGGGTTTCAACACCCCATAAAACAAGAAGTGAAGGAGAGAAGCATTAAACCTATTCATGTAAATTCAAATAATCAATTGACTAATTTATTAACAAAATCTCTTTTGTATTATAGAAATGAATACCTTTGCCACCTTATAGTATAATGAAGACTACAAGTGCAAAAGATCAAAATCAAGACACTTGCATTCCACCCTAAAGGAGGGATTGTTAATGGTAGTGTGTAATGCAAAAGTTATTTTTTAGTTTAATGGTAGTGTATCATGCAACAATTATTTTTTACTTTACCTTGTAACCTAGGGACCAAAGCCATGAATCATCTTGTGTTATCTTTCGAAGCACCAAATAGACAAATTAATTATTTGCTAATTTTATGAATTGATGGGTGGATGTGCTTGTTTTTTGTCCTAATTCATCATAATTTTTCATTCATAATCTATTTATTATTTCCCTATTACAATTCGTTTAGACCTCCAACACTCCCATAAAACAAGAACTAAAGGAGAGAAGCATTAAACCTATTCATGTGGATTCAAATAATCAATTGGCTGATTTATTAACAAAATCTTTTTTGCATTATAGGAATGAGTACCTTTGCCATAATATAGGGATAATGAAGACTACAAGCACTCAAGACACCTGCATTATAGCCTAAAGGAGAATTGTTAATGATAGTGTGTAATGCAAGAGTTATTTTTTAGTTTAATGGTAGTGTGCCAGTAGGAGTTATTTTTTTAGTTTACTTTGTAACCTAGGGACCAAAGCCATGTATCATCTTTGGATGTATCATCTTTGGTCATCTTTTGAAGCAAGAAATAGAAAAAATTAATTATTTGCTGATTTTATGAATTGATAGGTGGATGTACTTGTTTTTGTTTTCACTGTATCATTATTTTTTATAATTTATTCATTATTTTCAAGGAGGAATGACTTTTCATTATCTCTTAGTATAACCCCACTAATTTTCTATAAATATGGGCATACCACATTGTAATGCTTTAAAATGATCAATAAGATTCTGTATAAATTTTCTCTCATATTCTCTACTATTCTTTCATCTTCTCCTTTCATATTCCATTACTCTCACACTTTCAACAATTTAATATCAAGCATCTTCATCAATTCATTAGCACCATTATCTGTTAATCATTCATCTCATTCAAAGTTACAATAAAGTTTATCACACTTTCAATAATTCAATATCAAGCATCTTCATCAACTCATTAGCATCATTATTTGCTAATCATTCATCTCCTTTAGAGTTATAGTAAGTTCATTTACTAAGCTCAAGATTCAACCAAACTGAGATTCGGATTTATTAGAGTTTTAGAATTCCATCGAACCTATGACTTAGAGTTACTAGTGCAAGATTCTTACTACTAAGCTAACACCTCATTCTTAAAATTACATTATCACATTCAATCTATATATTTACTTGTGAAGTGATAACTTTTGATTCCTTAGATATTTAAAGTTGGAATGAAATCCCAGCCCTGCACTTCTGATTGTACTTATTTTCTGAAAATTTTACAAAGTTATGAAGTAATGTATTATTTTTATTTTACCTTATTTTTTATGACAATTGAATCAAAATACAATAAATATGTATGATTACTTGTGAACAGAGCAGATGCATAATTTCTGGCAGCAGGGTGCAACTCCAGTGAACAATGGACCTTCAACTTCTTGTACATAGCTCTTCAAGTTTCAAAACCCGATTTTATTATATTCTAGTTTAAAGAGTTAAACGGTCAAGCCTCTTTAATAGTTCGCTAAGTGGAATCCTGGTAATGTTATGCCGTCTATCATTGTAATATGATACCAAAGTGACTCGTCTGATATCACTGAAGGGACAGATCAACATTGAGGGGCTTCAAGGGCTATACAGGACAATGAATCTGTGCAAATATTTCTAGCAAAAATGTGTCACAGTCTCTTTTCCCTGAAAAGCCATTACTTAATGCACCACAGAGTGCTGTCCTGAATATGTCCTGTCCTGTTAGAGTTCCCAATAGCAGCAAGATAGAGGATCCAATAATTGCAGAGGATGCTAATCATCCCTTGAGCCAGATGAAGCTTGATATTCATACATTACATTCTTATGAAACACATTTTTTGCCACCTGATTATAGCAAGGGGATTCAAGGTTAAAACTTTTTATTTCATTGTTTTTCTACTTGCACGGATAAAATCTTTTCCTATGTTGAAGATCCCAACATGTTTTCAGCTAAAAATGTGTTTTGTCTCCTATTTCGAGGCAAACCTGCTGCTCTAATTGCGCATTTTCAGAATTCAAGCTCGATGAACCAAGACAAACAATGCTGACGCATAATTTTTCTCAATGAGAGGCCTAATGCTGGCGACCAAGTAATTTGAACTAACTTTTTCCTCATTCTTTTATCTTCCGTGGTTACGAAATATGAAAGTCCTCGAATTCTTTAGTACATTCGGGTGATATATAATGTGTTATTTTAGAAACCATTTCCTGATCGGCAAAATGTTCAAACACGGCCTGGCAAAAATGGCACAAGCAATTTTGGGAATGATCAAGGCAGTCCAAAATTTGGAAACGAAGATAACACCGATGGGAGTGAATCACCGCGAGATTCACTTCACATTTGAGCAAGACGGAACATAACTGAGTTTTGTCGTCGTTTTGAAGCATGTTCTTGCTTTCTGTTTGTTGTAGCCTGCTGGGTTCATTGGTCCCATTCATCATCCAATGGAATATTCAAAAAAAAAATTGTATATTCTCTGAGAAACAGATCATCACGCTGACAACCAGGATGGAAATCGACAGGCAGGTAAAAAATATATAGATCATGCAAACAGCCTATTTTAACAAATATATATATATAATATACAGGTTGTTTAAGGATTTCTTTTTTCTTGAAAAACTGCATTTTATTTGAAAGAGATTTTTAATTTTTAATCAGTTTAAAGGCAAAACTGCCTTCTCATAGGCATTCAGTGCTTCAAATTGTATTTATAATGAATCGATATAGCTTCTAGCTTACATGTGATATTCAACAACTCTAATATAGTCCCCTTAACCACCCTCCCTAACCTATCTTAGGGTGGAGCCTACAATAACTGAAACATAGGTATACCCAAAGATATATAGTTTAATTAGAACTTTACATAACTTAGTATTGCCCATTGGAATCGAACCCATGAACCAGAGCTTCCAAATCAAGTATTTTACTACTAGGCTAACACCTCATTGTTATAACGTTCTAACATTATCTTAAATGGGTAGTCACAACATAAAGAGGAAACACATGCAACTCATTCTCAACCTACACATATACTCTTCTTTGAGTTGAATCCATCTTCCACTTTCAATAGGGAAAATTTAATGCAGAAATCAACTAAGGGTGTTGTACTTTGATATTGTTTTTTCATTCATAATGATGCTAGTTGAAACCTTAATGGTGAAACCCAACTAATGGTGTTGGACTTGCTATTGGTACAATTGTGCTCATGGAAACCTTAACA
The DNA here is from genome assembly GCA_015680685.1 of Gnetum montanum. Taxonomy (NCBI): domain Eukaryota; kingdom Viridiplantae; phylum Streptophyta; class Gnetopsida; order Gnetales; family Gnetaceae; genus Gnetum; species Gnetum montanum. Next base: position 35,713 of record MNCI01007825.1, read on the forward strand.
TGGAAGCTAGTTGATTAATACTAATTGAAACTTTAATGCACAATCTAGCTAATATTGTTTAACTTGATATTATTTCTCAATTAATAATGGTGATTATTATTTAATAATTTATAAAAGAAAACAAGAATAAAAAATGTCATAAAAAAGTAGTGGTTTGATGTAGACGTAGTTGGAATCTTGAAATATTGAAAATGCCTTTAATGTTATAGTTTAGTGGAGGTTAACAAAAATAATTAATTCAAGTAAAAAGGCAATTTAAGTGAACATGTATTGGTGTTTAGTGTAGCAAGTTACATTTTAAAGTAGAATTAGTTATACTTATTATTTTTGTCTAAACTTTTGCTTCTTGCAATAGTATTGACTCCTCTCTAGATTCATCATTAGTTGTGATTATTTATTTTTTTAAAGCCTTTTCAACTTGTAACTTAGAAAAAATAATATTTTTGCATTTTTTTAAAAATGTTATAAAAACAACTTTGTTATAGTCTTAAATTTATGATTTGTATAATTGCAAANCTAGGATGACATTATTTAAAGACATCAGTCGAACTTTAGTTAAGATAAAATAAATATGAATTAATCAGAGGGCGGTCCTCAAAAATGTTAATTATTTAACATTACATCATGAAAATATTTGCAGAGCCCATGATCAAAAGTGGTCTACAGTTTAAGGATAGCAAACGGTTTGCAGTATATTACTATACTTTACTGGCCACATAATTTATTATTATATAATAGGAATCTGAACTGAAATTATCATAAATTCCCAACCTATACAAACTTTTGCGTAACGCTTTTCAAGGGTTTGGTTGGGCATGTTAGATGTTACGTAGCCTGGATAGCAGTGAGATGCACGGAGATATACTACGCAGGAATCTATGCATCAAAAGAATCTGATTCGTGGAAGCGAGGAATCAAGGATTTGCGATTCTGAAAGTGTTTGGGTACGTGTACCTCAAAAAAAGTGGTAGGGTTCGTAGCCGGGGACGTGATAGAGAAAATTTAAATATATTATTTTTTTTAAAAAAAATTAAATCCCATATATCATAAAAATACATTGTAAAACATAGAAGAAGTACAATGTAAATCCAAAATATTGTTAATGCTTAAAAATTGCACATAAGATTGCAATATCACCATTAAATTGAAGCAAGAAAATTTGCAAAGGTATGGAGGGCAGTGAATCCATTTTCTTCCTCAGGAGCCATAATCTGGCCAAACATATAATTTCTGCAACAACCAAAATGACAACAATAAAATGAAATCGTTTTGTTACTCAATCCAATATTTCAAAAAATGAAATTAAACCTCAAGCCTCAACCAAATTTTCCAATATTTCCAAAAATGAAATTAAGCCTCAAGCCTCAACCAAATTTATAACAAATCAGGTCTGCTAATACTTTTGTTCAACAACTACCTGTGAGTAGCACCCTAGGAACTACTTGTGAGTAGGGCCACGTTCAAGACGACCGTATTATAAGAATACACAACTTAACTAAACTAGGCACAGCCCAGTAACTCATCTCACCTATAATGATGGAGATCGAAAACCTTTCGGACGCTGGAAAATCGGCACTAGTCATGATGAAGGGGAAAGTAAAAACAGAGCACCATGAACTTGCATGTGATGTGCTGGTGGGCTGCGTTGCTTTATAAGCAAACAGATTTTTAAAAAAGTTGAACAATCATCCATCCGTCATCATGTTCATGACTCATGACCCATGACGCTGACCCTGTTTTGTTTTTTTCTTTTTTAAGCAGAGATATGAGAAAAAGAGCAAAAACCAGCAATGAACAATAAACACGCGAGAATGTGAGAGTCATGGCGGAACCTTTGATGCTCCCAAAGCCAGGCGAATCCATGCAAATGCAATGTTTTGCTCGCACGCCCCAAAACTTTCCGTATGATCCATACTTGCCACTTCGGCCATCGGTTACCATAGTAGCCCTTTCGTGATTTCCGTGTGTTTGTTTATTTATTCGTACTCCCTTGTTTTCTGTGGTCCGTCTGCCGATGCCATGAATCTTGATTGCTTGCTTGCCACTTAACAATGCTTGCTTGCCACTTAACAATGAAATGAAATTTTTGGTATGGGTGTCGTGGGGTGTCGGATACCCTTAAAAGAGAAATTTTTGGTATGATTCAGAACAGGAGAAGATATGTAAGATTTTAATGCAAAATGCAGACATCACAAGAACTAAAAAGGCAATAACAGTACGAGGCGAGGCAAGGCCACCATATCAATGTATATTTTCAAAGCAAGGCGACCATATCAATGTATATTTTCAAATCCAGACAAAATTTCATTGGCAATTATGAAATACGTACCCACTGCGAATTTAATACGCTTCTGTACGCGCTCCCGAATCCGACGCGAACAGTTCGTCAATAGGGAATCGCGAATCTCCGGCGCATAGGCAGGAATTGAAAAACTGAAGTGCTCTTAATGGATTCAAAACGTCTAAGATGTCATAAAAAAACACTTTCACATCAAGTCATTATGATGTAGACTACTAGACTTATTTGCAAGTTGTCTTAAATGGTTTGAATTAAAGAGTACTTGTGTGAGAAGGAAACGCTTAATAACGGTGACTAGTTGGTTTGTAAGAATAAAGAAATTAAGATTTTGATTACTAGTTGGTTTGTAAGAATAAAGAAATTAAGATTTTGATTTTATTGTTAATTTGATTCCTCATGGAGATGGATAAAGCTAAGATGACGATGATGTAAAATGATTTTTGCAAATGGCCATGCCATTATGGCTAATGTTTAGAGGTTAATTTGAAGTTAATGGACAAATGCACCAAGTATTTGCTACCAATAATGTTGGCTATGGACTGGACAGGACAAACGCAAAGTATTTTGATTTGCCTTTTGTGATACCCTAATGTCACCTAAGTCGCTATCAGCCAAAAACAGCCTTTCTGTTACAATATAAGTATTACCGGCTTTTCTTTCCTTAAAATTCAAGTTAGCTGTATCTCTTTCTCAAAAAACGCTGTTTTATGCATAATACTGATGATATTGATTGCGCTCTGTCACCTTGATTTGCTGCTCCTTCAAACAGGAAAAATCAAATACCAGGCCATGAAATCGATAGCATAGCTACAATTAAAAAAAATAAAAATTAGATAAATAAAGATTGCAAAGAAAAAGTACAATAATCCATGCTATAAGCACATACTTGTTAAGCTTGTGAGCTACTGCTGACAGTAATTTGTCTTTCCCTTGCTGTCACAAATATCACAGATTGCTTCCATGATGGGCCGAAAATGCCTTTCAATATTTGTGTTTGAATATGAACAATGCAGTAAAAGGACCCATGCCTAATCAATGTTTGAAAACTGGCATGATTCTAAGTTTTCTGTCAATTGAGCTATCACGGTGTAGTGTGAACCCGTGGAACAGTCATGCGTGGAAAGTTTTGCATTTGAATTGTGTATCTAAAATTTAGTGGAGAATTTGGGATTTCAGAAAAAGTTTTTGTTGAGGTGAACCTCACCCATGCTAGGCATGGGGCCATTATCAATGCACATGTAGAAAATTATAGTTGCAAAGTAGTCAAAATGCACAAATCAAATTCATAAGAATTCAACAAATGCTATATGGGTTTTATGTAAAAAGCAAAATATACAAAAAAGGTCCTCAACCACACATAAATAAAATAAAATAAAAATTATGAATTTCAATTGCTAAATGAGCAAACACTACACCAGCACATGATAAATAGTGCACCACATGCTTTGCACAAACCTCTAAAAGATGACCTCAATGTAACCTATCAATCATGTTGTTGGTACCAATCGCCCCTTGGAGAGACAAAGTGATATAAAAGAATTTCATTTAGAAAAGAAAAGAAATAAAATCAAGAGAAAAGATAAGCTACCTGAAAAATGCCAACAAAATAGCATATCTTTAAATTATAAAACATGGTAATGATTGCATAATTTGTAAAAGTCTAATCAATTGATTTTTATATATTTTTTAAAAAGAATTACATATTTACGAACGTTTGTTAAAACATTTGTAACAGTGATGCAGTGTGTTGACGACGAATGATAGTTTAGGGTTAGGGTTTCTCCTGCAGGGCTGCTATAAAGAGGGGGTAGCAAGAAACAGCAAGGGTTTGGTGGCCAATCTTTCTTTTTTGAAATGGTAGCGGCTAGCAACGCTCAGCAGCCGCTATTTTATTTTGTTCTTCTGGACGTTGGGGTAACGGTAGACGCCTGTAGTGAATACGTGACAGAAGCACCGACAGGTGCAACCACACCTGCATCTCAGCTACATACAGCAATATCAAAAAACGTTTGGCATTATATCACTCTATGCACTAATTTTAAATTTTTGTTTTAATGCTTAAACTTTCATTGTTTTATAATTCAAAGCAGTAGCATTCATTTGTTTTTTTTTTTCACTTTCAGATCTACAAATACTTAGATACTAATATATTGCATTTTTCAACTTGTAAACCGTTTTCAATCGGGAAACTCCCTATGGTCTCTGTTGCATTGTTCTATTTCATTTCGTTGCTCTTATAAGTATAGTTTTCTTGTCTGCATTTGCAGCACAATAGCAAGTATAAGTTTCTATCTATGGTAACACTGCCAAAGATGTTTCATCCTCAGTGACAACATCATCGCCATTGGCTAGTATTTAGTTTATGCTTACATGCAATCTGCTTATGAAAATTCGGTAACTGCGTCTACTGCCAATGATGTGCCCTTTTTTGATACACTTTAAATTGTATAAGCATTTTAATTTTAGATTACTTTAAAATAGTTAAGCTTTATTATTATTATTATTATTGTCACATGGCCCTTTCCAGCTGAGACTATTCCTGGTTTCGTACCCATATGGGAGGCGCCCTAGGCGATAGTCTTCTAAAACAAGTTTTCACAGGTGTTCGCGTGTCCAAAATTTACGCATCAACAGTTTTAAATTTGTACATGGATTATAGAACTACACTTTCCAAGAGATGCATCTCCCTTGTCTTTTTACCATCCGATCTTATGTTGCATTACGTGTGTTCTCATGCTATAAGGTTCCCACATCAATCCCAAACCTCTTTCAATAATATGAGAGAAGATTTTTATAGTCTAACACTAAGTAGAGATGTTCCATTTTTTTTATGGAATGTTTTATGTTGGCCTGTTGAAGAAGGAGTTTGGGGTTGACATTTATATTATACCTTTTTAGAAAATTTATTTGGCAACTTTACCTTAGAGATAAACTTTGGCAACTTTACCTTAGAGATAAACTTTGGGTCTAGGTGATGCTTGCAAAGTATTTGTGTAACTTTTGTTACTAAGGTAAGTTATATTTGGAGGGGTTTTGAAAAATTTAAAATTTGATTTCTATTAACATTGAGGTAGTGAATGGTTATGTTTTTTTTTTTTGGGAAGATTTAATTGTATATAAAATTACACATGCTTATTCATCTATAACCCCACCTTATAAAGATAAACTTTGTGAATCTTGGTACAGAGATATTAATATTCTAGAACATAAAATCTTCATTTCTAAATGTCAAACTTGCAGTGAAGGATTTATTGCATCACAATGATTAGTTTAATTACATATTATCTTTGCATATATTGAGGGATGTCAATAGAATGATTAGACCATTATTTTTTTCAATGTTCATTAGTAAGAAACATTTAGCAAGAGGTTCAAAAAAAAACATGAATAAGCAATTATGAAGCTCTTTTCTCAATGATATTATTCTAGCTTAGTTGAATCCAAAAGAAAAATGGATAAAATGAAAAATTAAATCTTGTCTCCCATCGATTTTGTATGCAATTTGGGTTAGGTACAATAAACTTTTCTTTTCTGGTAAAAAGTAGAACCCTCGTCTCAATTTGGCACAAGCTTTGCTTGCATAAGCATTCATTTAAAATGTTTTAAAAAGTAATGAATTATGATTGTAAAAGCTTTTATGAAATTATATCTTCATTCAATTATAGAATGTAGTTTTGGTTTGGTTGTTAAAAGATGGTCTTTGTTGGTTCTAGTTTTTCTTTTAAAAAGCTTGTAGTAAGTGATAGCTTTTATTGGTTTTGTTTTAATCTTTTGATCTCTTGGGGTTTTTTGTTTGGTCCAAATACTTATGAAAGCTCCATTGTTGGCTCTATGTTAATAGATATCTTTTTTGTCTAAAGTTGTAATAATTATTTTTGTTTGCTTGTATCAATTATGCCCCAACCACTATAAATCCAAGTTTACCTTTCTTTAAAAAAACTGAAAGAAAAAAATGTATTTATCATGCTGATGAGTGGCGAGGTACCCCTACACCAACCATACGAAACGAGCGTAGCAAGAGCGATTCGGTCGAACTCCGCAGATGGACTAGTTGTGGCACCTAGACAGTTATCCTTAGGTCGCAGTTCGCTGTCTTCCCACCTGGACTTGTATTGTATTTTTTTTACGTATGGTTTAGTCCAGAGTGAGGTGTATGATGTGTTCCTAATTCTAATGCTACTCCTGAAGGTAGTGGAAAATAATATTAACTAAGCTAACCTAGGAGGAAAAAGGGTAAGAAAATCTAATCTAGCCTAAGTGCGACGAGCAACCAATTCCTTGATCAACTGTACACATCTTGGACCTCGTGCATGACTACCACTGGGATTACCATGTGTAGATCCTAGGTACACCACTAGGCTACCAAGTAGTCACACTTAAATGCTCATAATCAAGTCATATTCGTTCCGTGTTGCGATGAGTAGCCGATTCCTTGACTAATCGTACACATCCTTAGATGCTTGTAATCAAGTCGTACTCATACCGCATTCTAGGAGTTTAAGGGTGAGAGAGAAAGCAGTAAATAACAATTAAATAAAAAAAATAAATAAAAAATTGACTACTGCAATGATGAAGTAATCTTGATCTTTATTGCCGGTCATGTGTGTGTCCAAGTACGTCACACTTGAATAAGACACCGTACAATTACATTCACCACACTGCAGGCAGACACGGGAAAAATAATCTATCTCTGGAGTGGTCAAACTGCTAGAGCTTCACTACTTCTATTCTATCTATCCTAAACAAGGAAGAGCCACGTCTTATTTATAAAGATGGCGACAGATTGCAATATCATGTACATGATATCGTAGGGAAGACGCAATATCACAACCTATGCGAATTGCGTCTCATCATACCCCCACGACTGAATAAAAACTCGTCCTTGAGTTACAAGGAGAACAAGCTTCATTGATTACATAGTGGATAGGTATGGGATTATTAACTAGAAAAAAAATGAAATGATGCCGCAGTGTGGAAAGACACAACACAGAAAAAATGCTACACTACAAAAAATGGAACTCATGTAGTTCCTGGTGACGGTGGCTCCTCCATGGGTGCTTTCCCCTTGTCACGTGCTCCAAGCTTTGAAGGTTGACGATGCTGAAGAATGGCTTGGAGCTTCTCCTCTTTGGTTTGAGGATCTTGTGTCGTCCATGCTAATGTTTCGATGTTTGACGGAGTCAGTACTTCCCACGGACAGGGTAGTTGCGGAAACATTTGGTTAGTCTTGACATACCATGCCGCGAACACCTGTCATTCCTTTTCATAGGCTCTGGCTTTATCTTTGTATTCATGAATATCTGTTAGCCATCGAGCCATGTCAGTTGCAACACCTTTTTGTCCCTGGTAGCTTTCTTTTACTACCGCAAGTTCAAAATTTGCAACATCTAGTTTCTCAGCCAGCTTCTTGCGCTCTATAAATTTTGCTTCATATTTGATATGGGTGGAAGCTACCTGCTGCTTGAGCTTTGACCTCGGGCGTCCTGTTATTAACATGGCCAGGTTGGTATATCTAAGGTTTGTCAATTCCATGTATTTGGTCAAGTCTTGGATCTGCAAGTCCCAGTTCTTAACTTCTACTTGGTGGGTGAAGGCGTAAGTGTCCAATATGGCCCTTCAATCAGTGTGCTAAGCACTGATGTTGTTGATTTGAGCCTTGGCCATATGGATCTCCTTCTCCAGGATTTGCTTGTACATTCTCACCTGATCATGGAAATGCTCCTTCAGCTTCTTGTGTCGTTTAGCCTCATTCTACCATGCGTTGATCTAGATGGCTGATTTTTGGCGAATAGCACGTGCCTCCTCCATTGAGAGGGTTTGATTTTCTTTGGCTAAATGGCTTACATCTCAGTTGACTTGAATGAACTGTTCTCGTAACTAATGAAAATGTTCATCGAGAACATTCTCTTGTTTCTCCACAAAAGTCAACTGAAGGTTATCTGCAACCAACTACTTATTCTCTTCTTCTAAGGCCTTGAGTGCCTTAAGATGCGCATGAGTTTGCGCTTGTGTGGCAAAGGCATCCCAAGTCATCGTCTCCTTTTCTTCTGCCACCTTCTTATTTTGTGCGATTAGCTTTGTTAATTGCTCAGTTTTGAAATTTTCCAGCTGGTCTGCGGGAAAAAATTGTAGAGGATCTCGTTGTGCTGCTTGTAAGGCTACGAGCTGCTCTTGTAGTTTCTGCACTTCAGCTTCAGCATGCTTGACCCTTACTTCGAATATGACCAGCTTTCCCTTTGTGGAAATGAGGTCTGATTGAATTGCCGTTACATCTTGGGGGATGTCAAACAAAGATGTTAGAACTTGTCCTATTTGTAGCAATTGATCTAGCGCATCCTCACGTTTCGCAGGAGTCATTGAGGTTCTGGTAAGAATTTGAGCATCTCATGCTCCTGAGAGATTTGCCGATGGCACAACAGGTACATTAAAGGATTCTGTGATATGATCAGCGATCACTTTAGCAGCTCCTATGACATCTTGGTGTTGCATGACCACCACAGTGGCCCCTTCACTAGTCTCTAACTACACCTGAAAAGATGCCATGTTTCCAGAGATCTGTTGTGGCCCCTCCTCCTGTTTGGATGGATAGTTCGCCCCTTATGTGATCTAACGAAATAGTAGGCTGGTCGACATCATTGATGACATGGAAGAGGTTTGCGTCAGCACGACTTCCCCAACTAACTGTCTCGGCGATGGCCCTAAGATGGCTCATTGACAGTCTGTAGTCTTGCGACGATGGCGGCTGATCCTAGCCTATGCTGGGTCTTGCTTCTTGTTGTTGGTTGGGACCTGTGGCTGGAGGTTAACTGGGTCCTGCAAGTTGAGTTGCAAGTGACCTAGTCATCTGTTCTTCTTCTTCATCTGGTATCAGTTCTTCGCTAGTGCTCTTTCTTGGAGCTGGCGCCTTTAATAACTCAGCATAAGAAGCATTCTGGGCCTTTCGGAGGATGTTATTTGTGTATCCCCGAATACCAGCCCGTCGGCACAGTTTTCTGATAAGGTAGGGAAAAGGCAGTGCTATCTTCCCTGACTTCCGTTCTTCAAATTGCCTTAGGATCTCCGTCAAATATAGATGGGGAAGGTTAGCATTAACCTTTCCCATCAACACTACACATCCCCTTACCACATACGTAGATATTCTTTTCAAACCTTTTGTGGGGAAGAGGTGATAGGTTTCGATTTTGAAATAAACTCGCTCCTCCTTTGTCAATTCTCCAAAAGTTTTATCTCTACCATAAGCCTTCTCTAACCAATCCTTTCACACATTAGGGTCTGATCGGGTAGATAACCGAGCAACATGGGGGCCTGAGTTCGGAAGGTTTAACACTTTCGAAATTGCCTGCGCAGAAAAGTCTACTGTCACACCACAAATGTTAACTATGGTGTCTTGCTCCTTATTGTGCCAGAACTAGTACGTTTCACCTAAGTACCAGGCACCACATTCAGAGAGGACAGGCCATAAGGGAGATCCCTTGAGGTGATCCCTAACAGCCTCAGGAGCGAACTTTGCAAAAGATTCGAAGTTTAGCTCCACAATCATAGCAGCGAATGTGGACTTCTCATGGATAGCCTGAACACACTCTGGGGAAAACGTGAGTTATTGTCTTGGTTCAGGTGCAGCAGCAGATCCTCTTTCTGCCTTCCTGGACCATCTCGTAGGAGGTTCTTCTTGATGGATGTTGAATGATTGCACCTCTTGTTCTGCATGTTGTCTGACAGGGAACTGTCTTCCACCTCTCTGAGGTTGTTTCGCTCCTCCTTGAATAGGACCCTCTTGCTGTGCACGTTTCGGGGCCATCTGCAATCACACGGGCCAAAAGTTAGTAAGGTTGTTTTCAAAGTCAAGTTATACCTTACTACATGCCTTGAATTAAAGATGTTATGTTATCATGTGATCGTGCCCGAAAATTATAATAATGGATCCTATGACTTAGGTGGATTTCATTTTAATCTCCCGGTGTACCTAAGGTCATATGATTTTTGGCATAATTTTTCTAAGTGTTAGTGTTAATTACCCTAATTGATGTCCTTTGGGCGATGATAAATTGTAAAAAAGTTGGACACTTTTCGGCAAGTGTCTCTCCCCCACAACTAAACTGAACACTTCGGGTTCAAGTAGGTTTAAACGGAATTAAAATTGGAGCACCAATGAGCAAGATATAAGTGAAAAAGAAAGGGTTACGCAATCGCAAGTCGTAGAGAAAAATTTCAAAAATTCCCCCCGCGTAAATGGTAAAATGATGCTAAATGTTGCGACAGGGGTATCCTATTTATAGGAAAATAGGATGTGATATCGCGTACGATACACCGCGTACGCGATATCACGTGGGATGTAATATCGCGTATGCGATATCTCGTCCCCAGTCATGTGGGACAGATTAAAAATACCAAATTTTTAATTATTTTCTTGAAATTAATGGTGTAAATTGAGGACATGGACAAGTATTAAGATATCCTAGGGTAATTTCATTGATTCGAGAGGCACTCTTAATGATAATGATGTGAACTGTAGCAATTAAAAATTTGGCAGTTATGAAGAAAAGGGAATGTAATGGTACATTGGAACGTAGGAATTATAGAGGGATAATGGTAGGGAGAGAAAATTATAAAAAATTAAGCTGAGGGTAAGAAATTGTGTGTTTGAACTAGAGAATTAATGAAGATTACGAAAAATTACACAAGTGGGTCCTCCCCACAGCAGGTTTCAACCTATAATGCCCTTGTGTAACCACACTTAAAGTGTTCGTGGGCACTAGAAGGGTTAAATATAATTCGCACCAACTCCACAAAACACACACATGTAAATAGCATGGAAATGAGATGAAAATTCTATGCTACATGGGACATGAGCTACAATTACACGAACAGTGAGATGAGGTGAAGTATAGAAAGGATCATAGAGATTGAGACATGAGGTAATTGACCCAGGGCACAGTGAATCTTGCATGTGAAGCATGATTAAGGTGTCATTAACCCATTGTTCCAAGATCAGGACCAAGTCCATTCCTGTAATCAGTGACATCGCATTGTTTCATCTCATGATGAGCAACTATGAGAGTACCACAACAACAAGGCGTACGATCACTCGGTGTTTTATGCAAGGGAGGAGTGCTTTTTGTTTTATGGCACTTTGTTTTTCTTTTCTTCTTCTCTCTCTTTTTTTTTCACTTTATTGAATCCAGAGAAGCCGCCAACCTTCAGGCATGGGTGCATGTCTTTCCAGTGGGACCCCCTAGAATAGCGTTTGATTTTCAAGTGCTCTTTTGATTACTCTTACTCCCATTTTTCATTAGATCTACAAGGATCCTAGTACAATCATATTGCATGATAACTCCCATAAACGCCACCAAAGAAAATCCACAAGTCCCCTTGATGTCACACCCTAATCATTCCCTCTTGGTCCATCCTTCTTCATTTTGGGTACAATAACACAAAATTAATTTTAAGTTTAGAAATTTCAAGAATATCACTGTACCCTCGAATAGAACCTCTTATTTATAGAGTGGATGAGTGGGTGTAATGGGCTTACTGTTCCAAATAATTGATTACTCATGACCTAATAACATAAAACACACCTCAACCAATGATCCACATGTGTTTTATTTGTAGATGATATTACTTACAAAAACGTGAAAACACAAACACAAAAAGATAAAAAAGATAAAACAAAAAGTTGAAAAATGAAAAACTAGAAAACAAAAAGTTGTAAAATCAAAGAAAATAAAAATGATTATTAATCCTACTTGTTATTGAAATGGGGGATATCCCCCATAACTAATCAGTTGAGTGTGGCAAGGATTAATAATTGGAAGATAAGGATCCTTGCATGTGGGAAGTATTGGAATCGGTCTATACTTATCCCCTCAGGGTTCACACACTTGATCGTAATAAGCATAGTGGGGCACTTTATACGATGTAGTTCCTAGATAACGAGTTGACCCACTATGATGTTGGTGACCGTTAGATGGTATGCAAGGATTAGAATGATGCCTCCCACGGTTGTGTTCATTGGGCCGTATGGTAGTTGGAGTGTAAGTTGGTGGCCCTGATGAAGTTACATGAGGCAATGGGTTCGAAGGTAAGGGTATGCCACATTGTTGGACTTGTGCTGGGTTGGAAGGTGTAGTGGCCTCGGAACTATGTTGTCCCTTCCTACGGCCATGTTTAAAGAAAGGACTCCTTTGATGTTGA
>MNCI01007825.1:65991-79436 GCA_015680685.1 Gnetum montanum
TAGTTTACACACAACACAATCGTTTCATTTTTTACAACCGCACGCCGCAACAACACACACACATACTCACATTAACTACTGAGTTTATTTGGAGGTATCTGGGCCTTGGTGTTGCTAGAGACCAGTAGGCAGCTAAATCCTATTCGAGGACACTCGTTGGCGATCGCGTCCCAAATGGTTGCCAACATAAGCCAAGACACATCATTTGTATTGATTTTATATTTTATCTGATTTAATCTAAGTGTGAGATAAAGTAATTAAGTGTGAATTAATTTAAGAAACTATCTAATGCCTTAATCTATTTCCTAATTGATGGGATGCGATATCGCAATCCACCGCAATGTCTATAAATAAGAAGCGGCTCTCCCTTATTTCAGATATTAGAGTTAGATTGTAGCTAGACTTTGGCAGTTTGATCCCTCTAGAGTTAGATTATGTTCTCGTGTCTACCCATAGTGTGGTGAATATAATTGTACGACATCCTTTATTCAAGTGTGACGTACTTGGACACGCACATGATCGGCAATAAAGATCGAGATTACTTCATCATTGCAGCATTCACTTTGTTGATTTATTTATTTAATTAATTGTTATTTACTGCTTTCCTAATTAGTCTCTCTCACCCTTAAACTCATGTTAGAATGCGGAATGAGTACAACTTGATTACGAGCATTTAAGTATGACTACTTGGTAACCTAGTGGCGTACCTAGGATCTGTGCTTGGTAATCCCAGTGGTAGTTGTGCATGAAGTCCAAGATGTGTATGAATGATCAAGGAACAAATGCTCATCGCACTTAGGCTAGATTAAATTCTCTTACCCTTTCTCCCTTAGCTTACTTAATATTACTTCCCATTGCCTTCAAGAGTAGCATTAGATTAGGAACCATATCATACACCTCACTCTAGACTAAATCGTACGTGACATATATAATACTAGTCTAGGTGGGAAGACAACGAATTGTGACCTAAGGATAACTGTCTAGGTGCCACAACTAGTCCGTCTGTGGAGTTCGACCGGATTGCGCATGAGAACGCTCGTATTCGTATGGTTGAGTGTAGGGGTACCTCACCACTCATCATTGGCATCATTGCCGGGGACGGTGCTAGTTATCCAGATTAGTTATATCATACAAGGTCGCTGTAAAGGAATTAACGATAGATATTTTAAAAAGAAATAATTATAAAAAGTCACATCTAAATTCACACACAACTTCACAACCATGGCTCTCCTACAAGACTATAACAATGACACACTTAGTTAGGAAGTTCATTGGAGAACCAACGAAATATATGATGATGAAGATTGGAGTACACAACCTAAAGTGAGGGTTTCTTATAAACATGAACAAAAGCAATGTCATCCCAACACACAAAAGCATAACTTACCTGATGACGATGAACCCCTAATAGCCACTACAATCCTAACACAAATACAAAAGGCTATTTGAATCTCCTGTAGGCATCGTAAAGAGAGCCGTCTACCCAAGCTCGATTTAAACAACTTTCCTAAATTTTTAGGAGGCTATGACTTAGATACGCATCAACATTTACAAGCCTTCTACAATGCCTATACATGGAAAAACAACATTGATAACGGGTGGCAAAAACTTAAGCTCTTTCCTATGACATTCGTTGACCAAGCAAAAGTATGGTATAGATCGTTAAAACCAAATTCGATACAACGCTGGTTAGCAATGGTAGAAGTTTTTAACAAAAAATATCAAACCTACACAAGAGTGTTAGCCTTGAGGAAAAAAATCCAAGGATGGAAATAAGCACAACATGAACCCTTGGACATGGCCTTAGAAAGATACTATGCACTATTAAAAAACTGTCCAAGCCATGGGTTTTCCGAGGAAAGGCTAATGTACCATATCATCAATGGGCTTCGTGATGCAACAAGAGAAACCTTAGGAATGTATGCCTAAGGTCAATTATATGAACTATGAACCCATCAAGTCCAAGAGCTCATTAAGTGGGTAGCAAAAGAAGAAGGAGAATTAGCTAGATGGGAGAGTGTTGAAAAACATCAATGGGACCAGAATCTCAACTTAACAAAGGTCCATAATCATAAAAAGGAGAAACCAACTAATCTCTAGGTGAAAGAACCATCTTTGCCAATACAACAATCATTAGAAGAAGTCGAGGAAAAGATCAATAAGATGTTGGAATGAATGTATCAAAAGTGTGGAGAATTTATCAACAATATTGGAGATAAAGTTTTAACAACCCAAGAAGCAGGGAAAAATAATAGACAATTGGAAAGAAGGGATAAGGAAAATAAGGGCTCAAATGCTAATCATACGTATGAATGCAACATATGCCTGTACGATCACCCCAAGGGCCACTGCCCAATATTGTTACATTTACAGGAGTATTGGGGAAACATGTTACATCCAAAGTTCGTATAGAGATACTGTGTTCGATCACAATGGCAACAACCCCAGTCGTGGGGGAATCCACCCTTAGACTAGAGACACCTTTCATATCATCCGAATCCAAATGCCTATCTTGTTCAACATCCTGTTTCTCCAACTAGGCCAATGCACTTTATCTCACCATAGTACCATTCTCCTCAATACTATCAACCTATGCCTCCAACACAACCACCACCTTGTGCACCATACACTCCTCCTAATTTTCAAGATTCTCATACTTTCCCTCCTTCCACATTGCCACCAACTATTCCTAAGATGTCTGCACCACCGCAACAACCCACAAATGCTCCTTGTTCTACTACTACCAATAGCAATGAAAAGCCTCCTCAACATCAAAAGCGTCCCTTCTTTAAACATAACCATAAGAAGGGCCAACATCATTCTGAGGCTACTGCACCTTCCAACCCAGCACAAGTACAAAAATATGATGCACCCTCATCTCTGAATCTAATGCCTCATGTCACTTCATTAGGGTCACCAACTAATGCTCCAACAACCATACGACCCAATGAACACAACCATGAGAGGCATCATCCCAATCCTTGCATATCATCTAACGGTCCCAAACATCATAGTGAGTCAACTCGTTATCCGGGAACTACATAGCATAAAGTGCCTCACTATGCTTACTATAATCAGGTGTGTGAACCTTGATGGGGTAAGTATGACCAAGTTTCAATATTTCCAACATGCAAGGATCCTCATCTTTCATTTATTAATCTTTGCCATGCTCAACCATTTAGTTATGGGGGATACCCCCCATTCTAATAACAAGCAGGATTAATAAATATTTTTTCATTTTCTTCAATTTTACAACTTTTTGTTTTCCATTTTTTCATTTTTCAATTTTTTTTGTTTTATATTTTTGCCTTTTTTATGTTTTTTGTAAGTAATCTCTTCTATGAATAAAAAACTCATGTGGATCATTGGTTGAGGTGTGTTCTATGTTATTAACTCATGAGCGATCAATTATTTGGAACAGTGAGCCCATTACACCCACTCATCCATCCTACAAATAAAGAGGTTTTGTTCAAGGGTACAGTGATATTCTTGACATTCTTAAAATTTAAAATTAATTTTGTGTTCATTATACCCAAAATGAAGAAGGATGGACCAAGAAGGAAAGATTAGAGTGTGACATCAAGGGGACTTGTGGATTCTCTTTGGTGACGTCTGTGGGAGTTATCATGCAACGTGGTTGTACTCAGATCCTTGTAGATCTAATGAAAAATGGGAGTAAGAGTAATCACAAGGGCACTCGAAAATCAAATGATGTTCTAGGGGGTTCCATTGGAAAGACATGCATCCATTCTTGAAGGTTGGCGATTTCCTTGGATTCAGTAAAGTGAAAAAGAAAAAAAAAAGAAAATAGAAAAAGAAAAATAGAAAAACAAAGTGCCACAAAACAAAAGTCACTTCTCCCTTGAATACTACGC
This sequence comes from Gnetum montanum, assembly GCA_015680685.1. Lineage (NCBI taxonomy): Eukaryota > Viridiplantae > Streptophyta > Gnetopsida > Gnetales > Gnetaceae > Gnetum > Gnetum montanum. Next base: position 69,867 of record MNCI01007825.1, read on the forward strand.
CAAGTGATCGTATGCTTTGTTGTTATGGTACTCTCATAGTTGCTCATCATGAGATGAAACGATGTGATGTCATTGGTTAGAGGAATGGACTTGGTCCTGATCTTGGAACGATGGGTTAATGACACATTAATCATGATTTACACGCAGGATTCATTGTGTCCTGGGTCAGTTACCTCATGTCCCAATCTCTACGACCCCTTTCTATACTTCATCTCATCTCATTGTTAGTGTAATTGTAGCTCGTGTCCCATGTAGCATAGAATTTTCATCTCATTTCGGTGATATTTACATGTGTGTGTTTTGTGGAGTTAGTGCGGATTACATTTAACCATTCTAGTACCCACGGACACTTTAAGTGTGGTTACACAAGGGCATTATCGGTTGAAACCTACTTTGGAGAGGACCCACTTGTGTAATTTGTTGTAATCTTCACTTATCCTCACACACCATTTCTTACCCTCAGCATAATTTTTCAATTGATTTTCTTTCGCCACTATTATCCCTCTAAATTTCAACATTCCAATGTACCATTACATACCCTTTTTCTTACCATCCAAGGTTTTATTGATAAAATCCACACCGTCATCATTAATGGTGCCTCTCGAATTAATAGAATTACCCTAGAACCCTTGATAATAGTCAATGTCCTCAATTTCCAATGTTAATTTCAAGAAAATCCTTTTCAAAATTCGGTATTTTGTTGTGCCTCACATCACTAGGGACAAGATATCATGTATGTGATGTATCGTACATGATATTGTGTCCCTGCCACCTATAAATAGGTTGCTGCCTGCAACACTTAGCATCATTTTGTCATTCACATGGGGGGAGTTTTTGAAATTTTTCTCTGTGACTTGCGATTGAGTGACCCTTGCTTTTTTCCTCATATCTTGCTTGTTGTTACTCTGATTTTAATTCTGTTTGATCCTACTTGAACCCAGAGTGTTCAACTTAGTTGTGGGGGAGGGACACTTGCCGAAAAGTCTTAACTTTTTTAAAATTTTTCATTGCCCAATGGACATCATTTAGGGTAATTAACTCTAACACTTAGAATAATTGTGCCTAAAAATCATTTAATCCTTAGGTATACTAGGAAACTAAAATGGAAACCACCTAAGTCACAAGACTCATTATTACAAAATTTTGAGCACTTTCACACGTGATAACATAAGATCATTAATAAAGGCAAGTTGTAAGGTATAACTTGACTTCAAAAGAAACCTTACTAACGCTTGGGCTGTGTGATTGCAGATGGCCCTGAAATGTGGACAACAAGAAGGTCCTACCCAAGGTGGAAGTAAACGAGCTCGGAGAGGTGGAAGAAAAAGACCTAACAGAAAACATGTAGAATAGGAGGAGAAATCATTCAGTATTCATTAAGATGAACCTGCTACAGGACAGTCTGGACAGGCAGAAGGAGGAGCTGCTGCAGCACTTGAACCAAGACAAAAACTCACGTTGCCCCAAGATTGTGTTTAGGCTATCCATGAGAAGTCCACATTCGCTGCGGTGATTGTGGAGTTGAATTTTGAATCATTTGTAGAGTTCACTCCTGAGGCCGTTAGGGATCACCTCAAAGGATCCCCATTATGGCCTATCCTCTCTGAAAGCATGCCTGGTACCTAGGAGAGATGTACCAATTTTGGCACAATAGGGAGAAGGCACCACGGTTAACAATTGTGGTGTGACTATTGATTTCTTTGTTCAAGCCATTTCAAAAGTATTAAACCTTTTGAATATAGGGCCAAAGGTTTCTCGGAATTAGCTGGACACTTTTAGAACCAAGAAACTTAATAAACTGTCGACAAAGAATAAAAGGGTGGCAGAAGAAAAAGAGAAGGCTGACTGGGGTGCCTCTATGGCATAAGTGCAAACTTACACATGCGCCAAGGTACTTAAGGCCTTACAAGGATATGAAACTCTAGGCCATACTTCAACGCGATCAAATCCTAAGACCTGGAGCACAAGAAAAGGGAAAGAAACCTATGGAGGAGCCACCGCCACCAGGAACTACATGAGTTCCACATTTTTGTAGTTGTAGCATATTTTGTGTGTTGTTTTTTCTTCCCACACTGTGGCATCATCCCATTTCATTTCCCATCTAATAATCCCATACCTATCCACTGTGTAATCACTGTAACTCAAGGACGCATTTTTATTCAATCATGGGGGTATGATGGGATGCGATATTGCATGGGCCACGATATCACGTTCGATGCAATATCGCGACGGATGCAATATCGCAGTCCGTCGTAATGTCTATAAATAAGAAGTGGCTATCCCTTGTTTTAGATATTAGAGTTAGATTGTAGCTAGACTCTAGTAGTTTGATACCTCCAAAGTTAGATTATTTTCCCATGTCTGCCCGCAGTGTGGTGAATGTAATTGTACGGCATCCTTTATTCGAGTGTGACGTACTTGGACAGGCACATGACCAAAAATAAATATTGAGATTACTTCATCATTGCAGCATTCACTTTGTTTGTTTATTTATTTAATTAATTGTTATTTACTAATTTCCTAATTAGTCTCTCTCACCCTTAAACTCACGTTAGAACGCGGAATGAGTACGACTTGATTACGAGCATTTAAGTGTGACTACTTGGTAACCTAGTGGCGTACCTAGGATCTACGCTTGGTAATCCCAGTGGTAGTTGTGCACGAAGTCCAAGATGTGTATGGATGATCAAGGAACGGATGCTCATCGCACTTAGGCTAGATTAGATTCTCTTACCCTTTCTCCCTTAGCTTAGTTAATATTACTTTCCATTGCCTTCAGGAGTAGCATTAGATTAGGAACCATATCATACACCTCACTCTAGACTAAACGATATGTGAAAAATATAATACTAGTCCAGGTGGGAAGACAGCGAACTGTGACCTAAGGATAACTGTCTAGGTGCCACAACTAGTTTGTCTGCAGAGTTCGATCGGATCACGCGTGAGAACGCTCGTATTCATATGGTTGAGTGTAGGGGTACCACGCCACTCATCACTAACATAAGCATCTGGGTGCACCTTTTGTACACATCCTAAACTCATTAAGAACACTACTAGGTCATCAAGTGTTAGGCTGCTTGGTGCACTAAGTGATTACATCGTTGAAATTACCAAGCATCAATAATATATTCGAGGTAGTCATATTTATGTATATTAATTAACTAAAGAAATTAATGTAAAGTGCATGAATATTAAAGTGCATTAAATTAAACATTAATCTATTCTTAAGTACTACAAGGAGTTCTAAGAATCTTGTCTTTATTGCTGGCACATCAAAGTGTTTAGGTACATCAATGCTTGAATAAGGGTTCATACAATCCTTGAAGTCCTACTACGTGCAGTTAAAAAGAATATTCTAACTTTCACAGAAACAAACTGCAAGAACTTAGCTACTTTATTAACTCAATGATGCCATAAATGTAGTGGGTATGCACATTTATATAGGTAGAGACAGACAATGTGTTGATGCATATGTGTCGATGCATCAACCCATGCGTTGATAAGGATGCATCTACACATACTTGTCAACACAACCCTTCCCTTCACATGATTTATCAAGGTGTAATTCTATTTTATTCTTAAAGTATACATATAATCTATTATTGTAACTTTGAATTTGAATTTGAAGTATCTATTCATAGTTCTTCTATGAATTTCAAATATGCTACTTTATTTTAAAATCATTAATTGAATATAATAAGTTTATACTAAGTACAAGTGTGTGAATATTTTTTTTCTATGTAAATTCAATAGGTTTTGTGTGTTGATGTAATTAACATTGTTTTGTTAACTTATGATTATTATTTATTTATTAGTTCAAATTTTATTTGTTGCTTTGTCATCTACTTGCTAGACTACCAAAAAATGAGAAGAATTGTTCTATTCTTTTGTTAAAGTAATAAAAGTATTAAATCAACAAAATAATGATTTAGTCTTTGATTAATACTAGAAATGATTTAAGAAACTCTCATAATTCAAGTTTAATATTTATACTAGGTGGTCTTCTCATGATATTAACTTGACTCTTTTCACTATTATTCATTAAATAATCTCTTTGCTAATGTCCTAGTTGTAAATAGGCAAAACATATAGGACAATCCTCTTTAAAGTTACCAAATGTCCATAACTATAATAGGGATTTGGTAGTTGATATGATAGGACATTCTTCTTCAAAATCACTAGGTTGTCCATAATTGTAATAGGGATTTGGTAGGTGATATGGCCATGGTTACAATGACACTAGTATATATGCTTTCTAAAACTCATATTTGAATATATTTTAGTCTAAATCAACTATTAATAATCCTTCTTATTATTATCATTTTTCTTAATTATCCAATAATACCATGGCCAACCTTAAATTTTGCAACGTAACAAAATTTAGAAAATTGCAAAATCAATAACCTTAAAAATTGAAATATCAATAATCTTACAAATCATCATATACAAGAAAAGAAAAAAAATTGCAGACATTCCATAATAAATCATGAAAAAAATAGAAATGTTAAAATTGCAAAACTTGTAGGTCTCATACCTAAATGAGATCTTGATGCATAATAAAATTAATGATTTTATGACCTACCCAAAATTGTAGGGCTTACACCAAAAAGCTTTTGGAAGAAATGTCAAATCAAATTTTGTTGTGTAATAAAATTTGGAAAATGGGGCTATTAGAACTTGAAATAAATGAAATATAGGTACACCCATGTGACTTGGGGTTATCAAGGAAAGACTTGTACCACAAAGCTAATACCTCATTATTATAAAATTTATAGAATGGGAAAAGTAATACCCTTGACAATTGAAAAATTTGGAATATCAATAATCTTGTAAATCATCAAATCCAAGAAAAGAAAAAATTAATTAAAAAATCACAAATGTTTTAAATCATAAAATTTCAAATGGGTAAGAATTATTGAAAATGCTTAAAATTTCTAAGAATCATTGAAAATCTACAAAATTGAATAGATGTTCCAAATCCATGAAATCAACATTGGCAGAGGCATTGATGCAAAAGAGAGAGAGAGAGAAAGAAAGAAAAATCAAACAAAATTACAAGTGTACCTATATTATTCATGAAAATAAACAAAAACGCATAAATATCACTAAAATTTTATCACAAAGGCTTAAGATTAACTTTAGCCAAGGCTTTGATGCAGAAAAACCAAATGAAATATAGATTTAGAAACATTATAATAGGTAGGGATTATAGGTTTTTGTAAGTTATGGGGTAGTGTGTATGGTGTCTCTGTGTGTGTGTTTTGTTGGGAGGGGTAGGGGGTAGGGGAGGAGGAGAAGGGGGGAGAGGGGAGAGTGGGTGCAAGGTGTTAGGGAAGAGAAGGATGAAGTACATATGGAGCAAAGGATGGATTTTATAGATTATTTTACGAGTTGTAGATTCATGGTTGCAAGAGATTTTTTGTCAATTATAAGAGGGTATAAAGGTAGGGGTGTATTGGCTAGTGAGTAGTTATTAGATTAGCTAGTATAAGTAGGATGCTAGGTATCCAAGGAGGTAGTGGGTAGGTTGTTGGTTTGTTGGAAGTATCTATGCCTTAACTCTAATGCATGATAACATTCTTCATGCATACACCATAGACCATCATGAAGACTTGGCCTTATGAAAAATTTTAAGTATATGTACCTTCATGCATACACTATAGACCATTATGAAGACTTGGCCTTACGTAAAAATAGATAAAGAGACTTGAACCTTCAATTTCTTACTTGATATTAGAATTTCATATTACTATTTTATTTGCTTTGATAAGACCCAAATTGTTTTTCATTTTATTTAAGCAAGTGTTCTTGGGTTTCATCCCTGCTTGCGAACTGGCCTATGAATAATGGTCATTGAATATGCATGAGGTGGTACAATGGGCATGCATGGATGTTAAGGCATTAAGGCATAACAAAGACAATTTCCTAGTTAATTAGAATAGTTTTGTTTTGTTTGTTTTTCTTTTTTATTTATCGTAGGCTCCATGTTTTTAGTTTTTTTAGGGGATTTGACCCTTTTGTAGAAGATCTAATTTTTTTATAGTAGATTGAATTTTTCTCTCTTCAGTTTTTCTCTAGAAAATTTGATCTTTCTAGAATTTTGAATGGGGAATTCTAAATTACCTCTAGTTTCTTTAACTCATGCCAAAATTTCTACTTTTTCTATTGATGCAAAAATTTCTATTAATTCTAAGAATGTATATTTCCAAGTAGGTAAGTAAAAATTTAAGATGTTTTCTTTTAGTGATGTTTAGACATTGATTTTATTCTCCCTATTGATGTATACATTTCATTAGTAACCGATGTTATATCATGATATGTATTTATTTTAATTTTTGGTTATCTACCTCATAATTGAAGTTTCACTTCATAGTTAAATGATGTGATGTTCAAACATGAAATTTAATTCATTCATGCCAAGTATTATTCTTGTATTTTTCTTCCTTTTTTTGAGTTAGGCAATGCTTTAATGGTGTACCGTGTCCTAGTAGGATCATTTAGAAAGAAGTATGCAATGTTGATTATTCATAAGTGGACTCCAATTTTGGATGTTTAATTTGAAGAATATTTTGATGTTTCATATTTTTCCAAGTTATTTAATCTTCCCCTAATTTTCTAGAAAGTTGAGTAAGAGATTATTAGTCTTCTTGGTTCCATTAAGCATACGGAATCTATTTTTAGACTATTTCATTATAATAATGAGGTGTTAGCCTATTGGTAAGACTCTTAATTTAGTCATGGGTTTGATTCTAGTAGGAAATGTTGAGTTATAAATTTTTAATTGGACTATATATCTATAGGTGTAGTATATTACAATTATTTTGGGTCTTTGCCTAGTGGTACAGGTCTTGGCTTGGTAACCCTAGGTCATAGGTTTGATTCTACTAGGTAGCACTAAGTTATAAGCTTCTATAAATCTTGGGGTATAGCTATGTTTCAATTATTATGGGTTCTAAGACCCCTTACAATTATTTTGGGATTCTAACACCTCCCCTAATTTCAAAATTCCAACACCTCCCCCCTATTTTATTCTTATAAATATTTTTTATCAAAGTCAATCTTTTTAACTATAAAAAGGAATTGGTATTATAAGTAAATGAGAAAACTTATACTTAGCCAATCACATATTATAATCTTCCTAATTAAAAATGAGGTGTTTTTTTAGTAGTGAAACTCTTGATTTTAACGTTCCAAATTATGGATTTAATTCTAGTAATGTTAAGTTATAAAATTCTAATTAGCCTGTATATCTTGGGGTGTATCTATTTTACAATTATGTTGAGGTTCTAGCATCTTCCCTCACTATAAATTTTGTCATCATAAATGATATTTTTTAATGCTTATTTTTTTCTGCTCAAGAAGAAAGAGGAGTTATCCTTTTGATGCTAAAAAAGGGTATTAATGTGCTAACCTACATCATTTTGTTTTCAACATATGTCACTTCTATTTTGATATTCTTGAACTTTTGGGGCTCCTCTATCTACATTTCTACATAGTAGTACACTTAGCATGAAAAACATCGTAATGTATACTAACCTTAATAGCAAAAAAATTAGTAGAGCATATGAATTGTCATTGAATTTCAAGCACCCATCCATTATAGCAAAGAAAAAACCTTACTCTTTCTCCGATGAAGGAACTTGCTACAAAAAAGAAAAAAGAAAAAAAAAGAAAAAGACCACTCAAAGAGTGTACAAGCATAATATCTTTTCTCCATTCAAAATAGTTGTAGTGCAATAGGTTATTTAGAAAGAATTTAAGAAAGAACCAATGCCTTCTGATGCTTCTTTTGCTACATAATTTGTACTGATATATTACTTTTTCAATTTCTCATTATTATGTGTCATAATTCTAAAGCCATTGAATACATTAAGCTAAGGCCTAATAATTATCCATTTCCTACTAATAACATGCTAGTGAGACTTTGCATTGGCCTTACATTTGGAAATAAGAGATTTTCTTTATCAAATTTGATTTATTAAAAGCATATGATAAGTTTGATTGTGATGCATTACCTTTCACCTTATAAGAGTTAGGGTTTTGTAGAGGGTTCTAGGAAATAATTAGATGCTTTCTATGGTTAGGTTTCAAGTTTCCTTGAATGGACATATATCTTAACAATTTTGCCTAGGATGGGGCCTTTGGCAAGGTGATGCTTTATTGTCGTATCTCTTTGCTNAACAATAGCAAAGAGATACGACAATAAAGCATCACCTTGCCAAAGGCCCCATCCTAGGCAAAATTGTTAAGATATATGTCCATTCAAGGAAACTTGAAACCTAACCATAGAAAGCATCTAATTATTTCCTAGAACCCTCTACAAAACCCTAACTCTTATAAGGTGAAAGGTAATGCATCACAATCAAACTTATCATATGCTTTTAATAAATCAAATTTGATAACGAAAATCTCTTATTTCCAAATGTAAGGCCAATGCAAAGTCTCACTAGCATGTTATTAGTAGGAAATGGATAATTATTAGGCCTTAGCTTAATGTATTCAATGGCTTTAGAANATGCTCGTAGTTAAGTCGTACTCACACTGCTCTATGAAAGCAATAAATAACATTAAATAATTAATAAATAAAATAAACTAAGTGAATGCTGCAATGATGAAGTAATCTCGATCTTTATTGCCGGTCATGTGCATGTCCAAGTACGGCACACTCGAATAAAGACACCGTACAATTACATTCACCACACTGCGGGTAGACACGGGAAAAATATAACTCTGGAGGGATCAAACTGCCAAAGCTTCGCTACTCTAAAACTAGGATCCCGAATAAGACAGAGCCACCTCTTATTTATAGACATGGCGGCGGACTGCGATATCATGTACGCGATATCGTAGGGGAAGATGCGATATTGCATACGCGATATCGCGTCGGCTGCGATATCGCGTACGCGATATCGTGGCCTGTGAGAACCGCGTCTCATCATACCCCCATGATTGAATAAAAACTCATCCTAGAGTTACAAGGAGAACAAGCTTCAGTGATTACACAGTGGATAGGTGTGCGATTATTAACTGGAAAAAGAAATGGACTAATGTCGTAGTGTGAAGACACAACATAGAGAAAAAATGCTACAACTACAAAAATGTGGAACTCATGTAGTTCCTAGTGGCGGTGGCTCCTCCATGGGTGTTTTCCCTTTGTCACGTGCTCCAAGCTTTGAAGATTGATGATGCTAAAGAATAGCCTGGAACTTTTCCTCTTCGGTTCGAGAGTCTTGTGCCATCCATGCTGATGCTCCGATGTTTGATGGAGTCGGCACTTCCCACGGACAGGGTCGTTGCAAGAACATCTGATTAGCTTTGACGTACCATGCCGCGAACACCCATCGTTCCTCTTCGTAGGCTCTGGCTCTGTCTTTGTATTCATGAAGTTCTATTAGTCGTCAAGACAAGTCGGTTGCCACATCTTTCTGTCCTTGGTAGCTTTCTTTTACACCGCGAGTTTAGAATTTGCAACCTCTAGTTTTTCAGCCAACTTCTTTTGTTCTACAAATTCTGCTTCATATTTAATATGGGTGGAAGCTACCTGCTACTCGAGCTCTGACCTCAGGCGTC
>MNCI01007825.1:102722-179129 GCA_015680685.1 Gnetum montanum
AATAGTTCTTGTTAGTATCCTTGCGATTTCCCTATTGGTAACCTTAGCTTGATCATTAGCTTGGGGATGGTAAGGTGTTGTGAGTTTATGTTCAACTCCCAAGTGTTGCATGAGCTTCTGAAAAGTAGTGCCTATAAAATGAGTTCCATTATTAGAAATTAATGCATGTGGCATACCAAACCTATTTACAACATTTTTTTGTACAAATCGAGCAGTAGTAGAGGATGTACAGTTGATGATAGTTGCTACTTCTACCCATTTCATACAATAGTTAATAGTGACTATGATGTACATATTTCCATTTGACATGGGCATGATGGGACCTATGAAAGTAATGCCCCAAATGTTGAATGGTTCTAGTGGTTGAATCCATTGTTGAGGTCCCTCCATTTGAGTAGTCATTCCACCATCTAGTTGACATCATTCATAAGAGTGTTAGCTAGTAGTACCTTACCATTGGGATTTTAATGGCTGTGCATCTCCTAGCATAGTGTCCTTTACAAGGACCTTCATCAACATCTTGGAGAATGCGTAATTGATAAACATCAGAGACACACCAACAAACCAGGCCATCAGTGCACACATTTTAGAGGTGTCCATTGGTCTCCATAAAGTGCTTTACTTGGTAAAGAAACTAATATTTCTTCTAGTGGTCCAACCCTTGTGGCATCTCCTGAGTGAGAAGATATGTGAGAATGTCATCATATAATTTCATCTCATTAGGCATTTGTTCAGTTATAGCCCCAACAAAGAGGAGTTCAGCAGGAAACATGTCAGAGAGTGAGCTTTCTTTCTCTTTGTTATCCCATTGCAATCGAGACAAGTGATCAGTGACCACATTCTTAGTGCCCTTTCAATCTACCATCATAAGATCAAATTCCTACAAGATCACCAACCATCGTATGACATGGGGGCTCATTGTTGGTTTGTTCATCAGGAAGCAGATGGCACTATGGTATATGTGCACAAACACCTTGTATCCAAGCACATAATTCCTGAACTTTTTAAAAGAAAACACCACTACCATCAATTCTTTCTCTATGGTGGTGTAGTTTAGTTGTGCAACCAGAGTTCTTTGACTAGTGTAGTGGATGTAGTATGGTTGTTTCTTGTCATCTAATTGCATCAGCACTACTCCCAAGGCATAATTTGATGCATCTATCATGATATGAAATTACTTGGACCAATTAGGTGCTTGTAGGATTGCAGTTTCTACAAGCTTCTCTTTCAGTTGTTGGAATGCTTTCTCACATTTTGTAGTCCAAACAAAGGGGGCATCTTTCTTTGTTAGCTTGACCAACAATTTTGTAATCTTAGAGAAATTCTCCATGAATTATCGGTAGTAGCTAGTATGTCCAAGGAATGATCAAACATCTTTAACTATTTTTGGCTAGTGGGTTATTCCTTGGATGATCCTTATTTTCTCAGGGTCTACCTCAATTCCTACTTGCAATATTCAGTGCCCTAGTACAATGCCCTCCTAGACCATGAGGTAACTTTTCTACCAATTGAGTCCCAAGTTAGTTTTGACACATCATTTAAGCACTTGCTCAAGGTAGTCTAGGGCTTGCTCAAATGTAGCTCCATAGGTGGAGAAGTCATCCATTAAGACTTCCACACCACCATTGATCTGCTATTGGAAAGTGCTTAAGACCAAGCATTGGAATGTGGTAAGAGCATTGCATAGACCAAACGGAATCTTACGATATGCAAAAGTCCCCCAGGGACTTGTGAATGTTGTCTTTGCTTGATATTCTGGTGTAATTTGAATTTAGATATAGCCACTATAACCATCTAGAAAACTGTAGTAGCAATGCCTAGATATTATGTCAAGAACCTAGTTAACAAATGGCAATGGAAAGTGATCCTTGAATGTTATCGTATTCAGTAGCCTGAAATCGATATAGACCTACCACTTACCATCTTTCTTTGGCACAATTACAAGTGGGCTAACCCACTCACTATCTGCAATGGGATAGATGAACCCTGCCTTGAGGAGTTACTCGATTTCCTCCTTGATCATTTTCTTTAGTTTGGGGTTCAATCGCCTCTATGGCTGTCATTTTGGCTTCATGGCTGGGTTGGTGTAGATGCAATGCTAGCATATCCTAGGATCAATCCCTGTGAGTTCAAGTTACGACCAAGCAAAAGCTACTAACCATCTTTCAACTACCTTCAATAGCATCCTTTTCTATTCTAGAGCAAGTTTTGCATTGATTATAGCTAGCTTTCCATTTTTCAAAAACACATATTCCATTCTGGCTAGTAGCATTTTTAGTTCAAGGGGCTCTTGCTTGAATTTTTAAAGTATTTCCAACTCTCCCTAGTGAGTATCATCATTTTTGTCGTTAGAGAGTTGGTGATGAACCTACTCTAGTTCATTCATGCTTGTGACATATGCACATGTCAGGCTCTCAGTTGGTTCCATATAAAGTGCGTCACTTTCATAACCAATGGTCAACCATTGGGTGTCCTCCTATTTTGTGGCTACTGCATATAGACACCTTCAAATATCTACTTCTAGCACATACTATTTGCATGTAGAGATAGATGCTTGCTTTATAGCTTAAAGTTTCTATGCATAATTGCACCTGGTATTGCTATACATGATGCATGGAACTCTCTTGTTCTCAATCTTTCCAAATGAGTTTTCTTTATATATATCTAGGGAAAGATCTCTAATGTCCATTTGTGCATCAACGATGCTCAGCCATGACCTTCCTATGATGATTGGGAAGTCCCCCTTGCAATTTTCCACTTTGATTAACAGGAAGTCAGTAGGATAATACCACCCATAGATTGTGGTCATAATGTCTTCTACTAGTCCTAATGGAACAATGATGGACTAGTCTGTCAATTCTAATCTTATGTTACTCTTCTTGAGAGAGGGCAAGTTCTAGGTAGTCTACATCTCATGAGAAATTAAATTAACACCAGAACCTGAATCAAGAAGAGCCTTGCATAGTTCGTTCCTAGTAATCTACAAATAATTTAGAGGACTTCCAAGATTGGCTAATTTCTTGGGAAGGTTTCTAACACAAATCTAATTAGATACAGTGTAAGTGAGAATTATAGTATGGATCCTAGGCAGGTTTTGGTTTGAAGGAGGTCCAAAGGAATTTGATATAGAGGAGGAAGGGGCAGGAGTAGGGTGATCAACTGTGGGTATATGAGAAGGCTTAGGTGGACTATGGGGTCAAAAGAAAGGTCTTTTCTTTGATTAGGCATTCAACCCCTCTGATTGATGATTTTTTGTAGATTAACAACCCTTGTAGCATTTCATTTTTGTAGTTGAGTTGGTAGTTCACCCTACATAGGTGGAGTAGGTGGTAGTTGTGTGGGTGGAGGAGGAGTATGTGCAGGGATAGGAGGAGGATAAGGGTAAGAGGTGGTATCCCTTCTTTCATGTGGTGAATGAACTCGATAATAATCTGAAGGGTGGTAGTAAGGCTAAAAATTAGAGATGTGATTGGAGGAGTCACATGGAGACATGGGTTGTTGAACATAGTAATCATATGGATCAAGCTATTGATAAGGGTATTGTTGCCTTGGTGGTGCCAGTACCCATGATTGTGATTGCTGCCACTATTGATATTATTCATATAGTTGTGGTAGAGCTCCACTTGGATAATATAATTATTGTTGGTGGAATTACCTAAGATTACCTTGAGAATAAGGTAACCTTCTGGATTTTTTCCTTTGTGTAAGTCATGGATGTAAGGCATACATCCTAGACTCCTATAGATGTGACACAACGAGGCAACATCCCTTAGGATTTTCATACTAACAGATGTGACATCCATGATCATCATCTAATTCACTATTTGTAGCTTCTTCAATTATAGCAATCTTTCCCTTACCTTTGTGATATGCATGTTATCACATGTTCAACTTCCTTGTACCTCCTGCACTCACAATTACTACCTTGTTCTTTGAACTTAGCAATTTTGAGGACAACTTGGAATCTGTTGATCATGGAGTCCCATAATTGATCAAACTTGGCCGTAAGTTTAGATTAAAATTTTTGAAGTGGCAAGATCTTCTTATTCACCCCCTCATCAAATATGGACTTGTCCTCACTATCATAGAATCGAACCTCCCTCTTGCAAATGGAAGGATCATGATTGTACTCTTCTACACTTTCTCTTTTTCTTAATTCACTCTCCTATTTTGTGACCTACTCTATTAATATTTGTATCTGATGAGCACTTAGTTTTGATAATCACCCCTAGGCATAGACACCAAGGGTTTCCCTCATTTCTTACCAAAGCCAATCTACTATGTGGCGAAGTTGATCCAGTTGAGAATAACCATGGCCTGGAAATTTGTGCATTAAGACACAATATTGACTAATGGAAGCATCCATAGGTTTATTCCTTCATTATTTCCATGAATTTTCTTTCTTAAGCTAGACATCTTAGAGTACATTTGATATTTATCATTGAAAAATTCTAACATGGTACTCCATTGTCCAATAGATTTCAGCTCTAAGAATTGGTACCAGTTTTCTGCTTCTTTGATAAATGTCCTAGGGAACAACTTTAGTTTCTACCATTGTTCTTTATATTTTGCAAGGCACATGCATCTTGTAAAGCTTAAAGATGATTTTGTATATCAAAGTTATATGCTCCTTCAAATCGAGAAATATTGTTCATGTCTAACTATTTGATCTGACTATCCTTCACATGCCTTGTTGGAATTCTAACTACTTTTATGATGTTTAGCATACTTCAAGTAGCAAGTAAAGGCTCATCGAGGCCTTGATCATGGTGCCTACAATGCCCTCTACTATCCCTTCATTCATGGCAATGTGCCTCTCTTGAATGTTTGCGCCCTTAATCTTGTCTTTCTCGATGGTCTCCTCGAGCATTTTGGTCTCATTGATTATTTCGTTCATTTCGATCACCTCCATCATGGTCTCACCTTCTTCCATCAAAATCAAATCTAGAAAGAGAAGATGATGAAAAAGGGGAAGAGAAATGAGAACCAACATCATCACAGTGCCTACTTCCACCTCTTCGGTAATCATGACCACGATCATGATCTTACTTTTTGTTTGCATCCCTATCTTGACTTGCCCCTGTGGATCCTTCTTTGTCATTGGATCCTTTGTTACTAGAACTAGGATTGTAAATTGTGGAGTGTAAGTATTGATTTTGACCTCCATCACTGAATTCAAAGAGAGAAGTTTCATTGAATGGAAAACATCCCAAGAAGGGTTCCCCACTAGCTTGTTGGTACAATAGGAATGGAGAATTGTTAAGCCCTTTTCCATTCAAAAATTTGTAGCATTGCTCTAGATATCAATCCCACAAACATTATGCTTCAGTGGGATGATAATCCCTAGCGTCAGTATCTTCCACAATATACTTCGCATGGTGGTCTTGGAGACCACATTGTGTAAGCATTTGGTAGAGCATTGTAGGAACAACTTGATCGGGTGGCAACACAATGTTGTCTTCCATGTCATGCCATTGTAGCTATTCATCCTAGTAGAGGATGAAGGTGAAGTCCAATACATACTCATCAGGATGAGTATATATAGTTTGATATTTTTGAGACACTGGTTGATAAGCTCTATCAGTCTTGGATGGAAAATCGCTTCTGTGAGAAGAAGACATGTTCGGTTAGCAAAATAAAAATCAAAGTGTGCTCTGAGTATTTGTTGTAGTAATTGTAAGATAAGATATGACTCTTAGGTTTGTTCCAATGATTTAAATACTTTTCACTAGGTCTTAGATAGCACATGAAATAACAAAAAGGTCCCTATTAGTGACACCAATGATGAGCAATGAGGTATCCCTATGCCTAGCCATACGAATCACTAAGGCATTACACATGATTCAGTCAAATTCCATGGACCTATAGTTATCTAGTGCACTAGATCTTCTAGGAAGTGAAATGGGAATTGAGAATGTTTATTGTCTTCCCAATTACACTTGTGATGTTCAAGGGTATGATTTAAGTGTATTTGAGGTATATGATTTTTCTTATTTTATATTTTATAGATTTGATCGCCTATAACAAGAATGAAGAGCAGAGTAATTTAAAATCTAATTGGTTTAGTACCTATCTAGCCTAACATAAGTAACTACCCCACTTTCCTGGACACATCCTGAACACATATAGCATTGCTGGGCTACCAAACGTTAAGCATTGTTGGGCTCCTAAGTACTATATGAATGCTTGAAGTGGTCATGCTTGTGTTCATTAATTGCTAGAAATAAATTGCTTAATTTAAATGCATTTAAGTAGAAAGCATGAAAGTAAAATGCATTAAAAGAAATATTAGTTTATTCTTAGTGCTGTAAGGATTGTCAAAAGAGTTTGTTTTATTCTCAAGTACATCAATGTTTGAACAAAGAACCGTACACACTTAGACTCCTTCTGTGGGCACTCAGAAAAAATTCTAACTCTAAGGAAAATAAGAATTAATAAGCTCTTATTTCCAAGCCACTAGGTGTCTTCTAATTTAGTGGCTACTACATAGGCTAGTTTTTCCTCACACACTTGTTCCTTAACTTTATTGTGGATTGGTATAGGGGTTGTGTTGGTATTTTTAACTTTAGGCCCACAATTGCATCATTTATTATTAGTAGTGATGCATGGAGGTTTCTTTCTTTCCACAATGATAGGTTTATCTTTTATGTATTATGTTGGAGTGGTGATGATTGTTGGCTTTTTTGTATGATCAGGAGACATTGTTCTAGAGAGGAAGGGTGTTGCACTAGCTTGGCCTTGTGTAGGTTTCGATGTGCTAGTATGTCTACAAGTTTTATGCTCACATGTGGGAAACATCCTAAAGAAAGGAAGTTTCTAAGGTTGTGGTGGAGATTTACTAGCCTTATCATTTTCAAGTATGTTCATAGTGTAAGAAGTATTTTTTTTGTTGATGTTATGGTACCAAATCTTCTTGTGTTATTGACAATGGCATGTGATGGAGGGAAGTATGAGAATATTGAGGATACGACATAGTGAGAGGCATGAGGTGGTGATCCCATAGAAGATGTTGTGGATTGATGATATTCGAGAAAGTGATAGGAGTAATTTGAGATAGAGGAAGTAGAACTACTCGGGAAAATTGGTTGTTGAACATAATATTTATATGGGTCTGCCTAGTAGTAAGGATAGTGCTATTTGATCATGAATACAAGTTTTTCCACTATGGTTGATAATAGTTTTAAGAGTGATAAGAGGTCCCATTAGGATAGTATAGTTGGTTGTAGGACTATTTATAATTACCTTGTAAATAAGGTAATTTCCTATGCATTTGCATTTGTATGAACTTGGGATTCAAATCAAAGGCCCCATATTGATGTAGATGTAACAAAACTAGGCAATAGCCCTTTGGATGGTCATATAGGTAGATGTCATATCCATCATCCTCTTCTATGGTTGAGTCTATAGCCTCTTTTTCCATAGCTATTTTCTCTTTTTTCCAATAAGTGTTCCTAGATGTTTCTTGATTCTTTTTCTTCTTCTTATTTCAATCATTTGATTCTTGTTGTGTTACTCTTTCCTCTATGGTTTTCACGTAAGTTGTAACTTTGTCATTCATCAACTCCCACATCTTATCTAGCCTTGCTTCAAGCTCATTGAAAGACTTTTGTATTAGCAAGGTTTGTTGTGAAATCACCTAATCAAGAGTTGTCTCTTTTTCCTCATCATAGATATGGATCCTCTTATTTTGAAGAGTTTGGTCCCAGTTATATTTCTCAACATTATCTTGTTTACATAGCTTACCTTCTTCTTTTGCCACCTACTTGATTAGCCTTTATATCTAATGGGTTTTTAATTTGAATAACAAACCTTGGGAATAAATATAAAGGGTCTCCCTTTTTTTATTACAAAGCCCATCCATGATGTGGAAAAGTTTCTCTTTTTAAAAGAAATCATGGCCTAGACATCTATGTAGTAGCAAATAGTATCTATCCAAGGCCACATCCAAAGGTTCATGATTTTCTTGTTTCCATCCTTAGATTTCTTTTCTCTAGTTGGACACTCTAGTATAGGTTTGGTATTTCTTGTTGAAGTGTTCCAACATTTTATACCATTAATGGATTGAATTTGGTTTCAATGATCTATACCAAATTTTAGCTTCATCAACTAGTATCCTAGGAAAGAGCTTAAGCTTTTGCCACTTACTTTCGATGTTCTGCAAAGCACAAACATCATGAAAGACTTGTAAGTGATGTTGTAGATTAGAGTTATAGCCTCCCACAAATTTAGGGATGTTATTCATATCAAGCCTTTTGATGCGACTTTCCCTTTGATGCCTATGGGATATTCTAACTACCTATGTTATCTGTGTCATGCTCCTAGTAGCCAAAAAGGGTTCATCATCATCAGACATGTCATGGTGATGACTGTAATTTTCTTTTATCTAATTATAATGATTTTGTTCATGCTCATACTAATGATCTCATCTATTTCTACTTCTATCTTCATCCTGATCACTATTTCTAAACCTACATTCATCTTCATCAGAACTAGACGTGGAAGAGGAAGAGGAAGATGGTTCATTGGGAGAATCATCATGGCTCCTATATTTTCCCCTTTGGTCCCTAGATGTATCTCTTCTAGGTTTGGAGAAGGTCCTAGGCCTTGAGACCCTCCTTGTCCTAGGACTTACTCCATCTCCTCTAGGATTGTTTGCATTAGTTGAACATAGTCTTTGAGTATATTAAGGGTCTAAATGAGCATACAAAACCCCTACTTGTGGTTGTTCACTTCAATTTTCTTTAGTATATATCCTATCATTTTTCCTACTAGTGTTTTCATCATATGATGCATTATTGGTCCTATGTGAAGAAGACATGGTTTTAATGTGTGTGACTTAAAATATTAATATTTTCTAAAAGATAAATCATTAATACTTTTACAACAATCATTTATAATATAACTAAGCTAGATAACTAGCATCATCCCTATCAATGGCACCAATGATGAGCGACAACTACCCCCTATGCCCAACCATATGAATCACAAGTGTTCATGCGCAATTCGGTTAGATTTTATAGATGGAACTAGTTGTGACATCTAGATTGTTAAGCATTGATCATAGGATGCTATCTTTCCACTTAGACTAATGGTAGCTTTGTCACGTATGGTTTAGTCCAAAGTAAGGCATATGATTCTTGATGTTTTTTTAGCCTTATGCTACTCCTAACGATAATAAAGAAATTAATTATTTAATCTAATTAACAATGGAAAGTAAAGTCTAAACTAGCCTATGGGTGATGAGTGTTCATTCCCAGCTTTTTGTATATGTCTTGAACCTACGTATCCACTACTGGAATTACCAAGCACTATGCTACTAGGTGAACCAAGAAATAACATTGTTGGGATTACCAAGTGAATACGTGTTTATGCTCAAAACTAGTCACACTCATTTTGCCAATTGATTAACGTGCATGGAAATGTAAATATTAACCAAGTAAATGGAATATAAATTGCATGGAAGTAAATTTAATCTAAGTCAAAGTGCTTTAATGAATACGAATCAATATCAATCTTATTATTGTTCATAGAATGTGTCTAGGTACATTGCTACTTGAATAAGATGCCATACAACTGATTGAATTCCACAATGTGGGCACTTACTAACTATTCTCTAAGACTACAAAATAAAACTACAAGGGTTTGACTACTCTATTGATAAAAGAATGGGATTAATTGTGCTCCTAAGTGTTGTATTTATAGGCAAGCATGCATTCTGTGATATTGGATATTTAATGTCGTAACTTGTGCTTCGATATCAGATCCTTGATATCTTAGCCTACAAAAAACACAATTTATCAACTAACTTTCATGGTATAAAAAAATTATTTAAGTAGACTTTCATAAAAATGAAAAAAAAAATCTAGATAGATGTAAAAAATTTATAAAATCTTTCAAGACTCTAAAATTGTTAAGGACCACTCTTCAAGTTGTGTCAAGTGGTGGTGGTTCCTTGTATCATGGCTAATCTTGTAGTTCACCTACTAGTCCCTCCATGTAAAAAATTGGTTTAAATTTACTTGGAACCTTTTCATATCAATCCATAGGTTGTTAATGGTCCAAGATGAGTTAGCTAAGTTCAGAGTTATTTGTATTTCCCATGGACATGGTGGATTTGGATACATCTTATTTTCTTGCATGAACTAAGTAATGAACAATTTGCATTCAATGTAAAATGTTTTGACTTTCTTCTTTAGTACTTGATAATTTATCATCCTCTTTGCCAAGTTCTCTATGACATCTCATTGCCTGATGTAGTAAGTTCTAAGGACTTTCGAACTTCACATATGCTACTTGAAGCTTCTTCTTTTTCTTATCATGAATTTGGCTCTTATAGTTGAAAAGTAGCTTCTTGGTCTCCATGGGACATGATGAGTGATGAGTCATTTGGTTGGCTGCGTCGACAGGATGCCATTGATGCAACCCTAATCTTGTTGACATATGGTTTGATCCGTTGAGGTGTACCTATCAATGGGACTCCTTATTTTGCCTATAAATAAGCACTCACCATTTGCATTTATGGCACAAGCCTCATAGTTGTAGTGAAGCGCTTGCAATTTTGTCATTCAGAAGTTAGAATATTTTTCTAAGTGCCTAGAGTATGAGTCAAAGAGTGTATGGATCTTTATTCGAGCATTGTTGTACATGAGCACAATAGTGTTTGTGGTAATGAAGATGAACTTTCTGATAAACTTTGGATTCATCCCTTGTTACTTTGAACATTTGCTAAAAATCTCTTGGCCTCTAGCTCATAGCTTCCAACAATTATTGTTATCTTTATTTTCTCCTCTATCTCTTATTCATCGACTCCTTTCATATCTTTATTTTTAGCACATTGGTAAAATCTAAATGATTTTCCTTGACTTTAGTGAAAGTGTGTTAAGAGTTGTGAGTGGGATAGGATGTGCTTCTCATCTATAACATCCTTTCGATCACCTTCTGTGTGGGATTTAGCTATGTTTCTCTTCTATAATAGAACACCATTCTCATGATAGGTGTATTAGCGTTATCCTAGATTATTCCCCTCTATCTTCTACTCCATTATTTCTCTTATACAAGTTCTTTTTCATTATTAGATATCAACCAAATTATTACCATTCGTTGTTATTTCATCAACAACATGTACTTTTCAACTTCATTAAATTTATTTATCCTCATCACTTTCTTCTTGATGGATCCTCATTCATCAAGCATGAAGAAGTGTTTGTATGCTATTTATGCCAACTCCATCTCGTTTAAGCTTTATTTGGTACATTAAAGGAAGTTTGCAACCTCCTTCAATAGTTTTTTAGTAGTTTTCTTCAATCTTGATGTCATCATTGACATCCTACATTAGTCCTTGCATCACTATCTACATTAATGATATCAATTCATTAGTTTTTGTCATCTTTTATTACGTGACATTATAGTTTTGAAGATGGGAGTGAAGGAAAAAATCATAAATTTGAACTAAATTTTGTTGACATCAAAATATGAAAATTTTACAAACCATAAGTCATGGTGTATCATTAGTATGGTTAAGAATTTCTTCAAAATTCAAAATAATATAATCATTAGTCATGGTAAAGAATTTCTTCGAAGTTCAAATTACCATGAGTTGTGGTTGTATAGAACAAGCCATGGTTGGAGTACCACGACCTAACCACAAGTCATGGTCCATAGAAATAAAGAAAATAATAGAATTTTTAACTACACAAGTGATCCACCATTGTTCCATAGGTTGTGGGGAGTTTGCCTTATTTGATATGGAGACCAAGTCAAAGGACCATAAGCCATGATTTATTCAAAATTGCCAAGCACGAGTCATGGTTGGCTCATGGTCAAAGGAAAAGTTGACCACAAGTAATAGGAAGCTCGTGGTCTAAGGAAAGGAAACCATGACTTCACCACATGTTGTAATGAAGATAAAAAACTTTAATTTATTGAAATTTGCAAATCAAATTTTAATGAAACTTAAATTATTGTGGTCCCCTCACTCTCTATAATCTTTAAATGAAACACACTTAATTAAAAATAATCAAAACTTTGTTAAGCTTAGTGACATAATAGTCATAAGGTCCAAGGAAATTGAAAACTAATTATGTTGACTTAGATTAATAGGAAAATCATAGTTTTAGTTACATCGTAAAAGCTCGATTAGCTACAAGTTTTAGTTACATCATAAAAGCTCGATTAGCTACAATGTTGATAGTAACATTATTTGAGTAATACTAAAGATATGGAAAAGGTTAACTTAGTATTCATGGTTGAACTAATTGAGTGAAAAGAGTACATATAGGTTTGAAAAAGATGTCATGATATTTAATAGAACAAACATAATGAATGCTTCAGATTAATTAACAAAAGTTAATAGCATAATTTACCAAATTTTAATTATTAAGTACTTACATATACAACACTGTGGCGGTGTAGACCAAGAAGCATAGTGTTACATAATATAGACCTTATTTAGAATGTTAAGCTTGATAGAATACGTCAAATTCTTAACAAACCTATTATATATGATCTTTAAAAGAATTAAATAAACTATAATAATTAATTAAAAAATATTTTTCCCTAGAAAATACTCTTTTAACTCAAACTCACCAATTCTAACATCCATAGCCCCACCAACTAGAAAAACAAAATAAAAATTTAAATAAAATATTTCACACATATTTACCATGTCTTATCCTCAAACCCATGGTACATATCAACTAGTCAAACAACATCATTATGCTTAATTAATGCAAAAAACATAATATATATTAAGGACAAAAACACATATATCAACACACATGCATAATGACATTACTATGATAACTACCTAAGGTAGTAAAACCACTACCACTAAAATAACTTAAAGTACTAAGAAGGGTGGAGTGTTGGAACCTAAAAAAAGTGAAACATAGGTACACCCAAGATTTATAGAAGTTTACAGCTCAATGCTAACTAGTAGAAACTAGCCTATGACCTAGGTTACCAAGCCAAGACGTGTGCTAGTAGGCATTAAAATACTAAGAAGGGTGACTAAACACATATTACAATTATAATTGTAATAGACAAATTAATAGGTTTTTACATTAAGGATCCTCACACATACTAAAATAAGCTAAAATAAACTTGTTTCCCAACCATACACAAGTTCAGCTTGCATAATAAATAAAGAAAATTCCATAAAAAGAAATGAAATGATGGGAATTCTATTCCATTGTTCAAAGAATCTCAACATAGATGTAAACTTGTCAGATTCTACTATCACACAAATTTGCTGGTGAAACAAATATTAATCCACGTTAAACAATATTTCTCAATATGCACTTTCCAGTGTTATAAGTATGTGATAATCCTCTATTTCATCCTATAATTCTTTTTTCTCTACTTGGAAAAAGGAAATTCCTAAGGACTGTATAGGAAGTGGAGCCCCCACGCAAAACTCTTTATCATATTGATACTGAAAATCCCCACGCATGTCAGTGACACCGACACAACTGAATATCTGAATGCAGAACCATCACCTGCTATTCTGGGCAAAATTACCATAAAAAAACCAAATGTTGGTGACTATTAATATGATGCCACTGAAGATGGCATGCTCAGCTTTTTGGGCTTGAGCACGCTTCCGAACCATTTTGCAGACTCTTTAGGATATCTCTTCAAATCCTTGTCCACATAATTGAGTCCAAAACGCATTGCATATCCCATAGCATATTCAAAGCCATCTACCAGAGTCCATGCAAAGAATCCACTCACATTCGATCCCATGCTGCATTTCCAGTAGCCACTAGGAGTTTCAGGACATAATCGAATTGAACAGAAACAAGAAAATTACAAAATATAATCGTCGAAGTTCACAGAACTCAATTCATGATCTCCAACAAAGAAACAAACAAAACAGGAATCCAAATTAGTATGCACCTGATGGCATTGTGCATATGTTTAACGTAGCCACGGAAATATGATACTCTGGCTGAGTCATTCAGTGCTTTGGACAATGGCTGCCCTTCTACATTTTTTTCTGGATAGCCTGCAAAACAGTGCAGTGATGGAGTATCATCCATTTGGGGAAAAAAATGTTCACACCTTAATGATATCAAGGGACTATTAGAGTAATTGTACGGTGTTTGTTTCTAGTTTGAATAGTTAGAGGTTAGGCTTTCCCTCGTCTAAGGACCTTACCGGGTTTACACTGGATTTGCTGAGATGAGTATTAAGGATTGGGCAATAAGCCTTTTTATTATATAGCAAAATAATTACAAGAATCCTATGCTATGAAATTTCCAAGGCTGTGACTTGAAATAGCGAAAAAAATAAATGCATAAAACTTTAAATCAGTGGATTGTAGGGTCCCTGATGAAATATTTCATTGATAGTTCCCATAAGAGCATTCTGTGGTCAAAATGGAATTTTATAGGTTGTCAAGTTAAAAGTTTTAACCTACAAGCTACATCTCACTGCTGTATCGGAGAGGAATTATGAATTGATTTTGTCTCATCAAATTTACTCACCACACTCTGTTACCACCACTGGGGGGTTCCCGTAATATGTCTTCATATATAAAAGCAAATGCTCAAATCCTAATGGCACCGAGCCGAACCCCACGTTCTGTAAAAACACAGAAATTTTGCAGTATTAAACATTGTCACAGATTATTTCAGAGTTAAATCATACAATCTTAATAATTTTTTAAAACCTTCTCTGCAGGCATCGCGGAGTCATTTGCCGCAGCTATATGAATCCATCCCGGCATAATTTCATCACAGAAAAGAAGAATCAGATTCCATCTCAACAAGGATGAAATTTAAAGGAAAAGAAAATTGTGGGTTACAGTAAAATTCTTAACCTTTTGTCAGCACGGCCATGTCATCAGCGAAGCCAGTTGGTTCGGAGATGTTTGGACTGTCATACACATAGAGAGTAGAATAGTGACTTAAGCCGAGAAAATCGAATGAGTTTTTAAGATCCCTTTTCTCAGAGTCTGTGAATATGGGCAGCCGAGAACCAACGATTTCTTGCATGATTTTGGGATATTGCTCATATAGCAGAGGTTCCACAACCCTGTAGAAACATTCAAAGTTTGAAAAATAAAGGATAATTAACTAAACTTTGGTTTGATTATTTTCTGTATTTATACCATGATTATATATATTTTTACTTACCACCCAATACTGAAATCCAAGGCTCTCCGCCAGGCCAAGATATCTACCGTCCTGTTAGTCATTGGCCAATACCAGTATGCCAAAATGGATATTCCAATGGCGCCTTTTTGAGATTTCTGCAAACCCACACATTTCATCTTGTTAGCTAATATATTATAAATCCAAATTTTCTGGTCTCTCAGAATTTTTTGCTAGTTTGCACTAAAACAAGTTCTGTAGCAAGAGTTTATGAGAACTGCAGACATTCAGTCTATGAGCAGTAAAATAAACCAGAACACAACAGGATTAAATATGGGCAACAACAAATCATACTAGTTTTAACTATGCAGTATGGTGAAGTAAATAGAAAGTTTTCAGCAGAATCAAATCAAATTTGATGGTATCATGGAAGACTTTTTTTCCCTCTTTTTACAGCTTTATGCCTAAATGACATCTAATCTAGTTAGGAAAGGTGGAGACAAGCTACCACACCCTTCTGTAATTCTGGACTTACAAACAACAGACCTATTTTATAAAAGATCCTAGGTAGAATCTGTACCTGAAATTTGTCTCTGTAGAGCTTGACAACTGCAGAATGAGCCAGCAGCATGTTATGAAGAGCCAAGTAGGGCTCTGTGGTGGAATTTCCTGCAGTGCAGTTCTTTCCTGGAACGGAGCATCGCTTGGGAGCTATTATGCCTTCGCTATAGCCCATTTCTGCTAATGCATTAGGTTCGTTAACTGTTATCCATTTCTTCACTCTGTCCCCAAATTCTCTGAAACAGATCTCTGAAAATGCTAAGAAATCCTCTCTGTACGCCAATACCCTTACGTCACCACATAATCCATATATATATATATAATTCAAAGAAACAGGGGTTTGAAAGCATTCAAATTTCTTGCTTACATAATCTTTGGACTTAGCCAGCCTCCATACTCGTCTTCTAATTTCTGGGGAAGGTCAAAGTGGTGCAAGGTAACATAAGGTTGGATTCCTACAGAGAACATTCTCGATTAAGGATTTACAAGTGCATATCTGGTTCCATTAAATTACAGATATCTGTTCGACAAAGAAAAATCACCTTTATCCAGCAATTCGTTTATGAGACTGTTATAAAATTCTAGACCTTTTGGATTCACTGCTCCGCGTCCATCTGCATACCAAAATGCAAATTGCCGATTTCAGTGAAAGTTTCAGACATTGGGTGACAAACACATTTGGTCAGGATTTTGGGGAAAAAAAACAAAAAGATGAAAATATGGAGGCAGTGTTCATTCCTGGAACGAGGCGTGACCATGAAATTGAGAAACGAAAGGCGTCGAATCCAGTTTCAGAGACATGCTGCACATCTTCCTGCGACCCAATAAATAGTACAAAGAAAAACTCCTGATTTTCAGTTAGCAGAAACAAACCCACTAGCAAAACAATCTGTATCAAGTTAACAAAGAGTGTAAAAGAAAGATCAATATCAGAGACCTTGTATCTGTGATACCCGTCTGATGAAATGTCACCTGTGCTGCCATCCATCACATCACCTACAAGCATCCAAAAAACAAAATGTCCTTGGTTTTTCCATCCAGAGTTAAAAGCTTTACAGTCAGAGCATATATCTAAGAACCTGAAACTCCTGTATGCATTTACACTTAAAAGCAGCTAAAAGACTTCATATCCCTACATCGGGTATTGCTATTTTATGCTGACCTTGATGTGCGAAGGTGTCCCAAATTCCTTGCCCTTTGCCATCTTCATTTGCTGCTCCTTCGTACTGGAAAAAATTAATATTACAGAAATGAAGCCATGAAAACAAAAAACATTACACTGAGATTTTCCTTCATACTAAAAAAATCAAATATTACAGAAATGAAAGCATGAAAACAAAAAAACAGAGCTACACTGAGATTCTCCTTCATAATGAAAAAAGATCAAATATTATAGAAATGAAGCCATGAAAACCAAAAAGCAGATATACACAGATTTATAAAATAAGGAGACAATGAGGGGGGAAACGCAGCGACAGCAGCAGCATACCTGGTAAGCAGAAGTACTAACTCCAAACACAAAATTTGGAGGAAACTGATCTCTGTGAAGAATTTCAGCTTCTCCATCAACAAGAGAGAAAAAAATAATCCATGAAAATAAGTAATACTTTCTGGATTCCATGACAATTTTGCCCCTCTTCCGCCTCGATTACTGAGGGAAGTTCTTCAGTTCTGGTGTTAGGCTCTGCGAAGGTATCAACAACCCTTTTATAAGTTTTCTGTGTTAGGTAGTGCTATAGATAAACTATATAAATTATTGTTTCTAAGGGAACAAGTCGGATGTATCCTTGGTAGGTAGCAAAATGCGTACAACTGTGGTAGATGGAATACGTTACGTGACAGCAGGTTCCTCGATGGCATGGCCATGTTGGACATAACACAAATGTAATGTGAATGAAACCATATATATATATATAGGAACTTATTTCCATGCTCGGATCTGCAGATTCAAAATTGGGCGCGTTGGAAAGCAAATTTCTCAAACACGTACGTTGGCAAGCAGGTTTCTTGGCTCTGGATTTTCGTCCCCGGCCTCTTTGGCGCATTTGTAGCATCTTACCTCGGGTTTGCAGCTTCATTTACTTGGGTATTGATTATTGCAGTGGATCTTGCTGCGGATTTTTCAGTTGCATTTTGATCGATATTTGCGACTCTATTCAAGTCGTTTCAATCTTCCCTTCGCATTCTTTGAGTCTATTTTTTGCATTTCAAATTATTGAACCCTCTGCTAGTGTCAAATTTTAAAATTTAAAATAAAAATCAATGAAAACAAACTATCGAGAAAGGAGAGAGAACTAAAAATGAAAATGGCATCGCACAGGCTAAACTAGGTCCTACAATGAAACACCATTACATTAACCTCTCCATATTGTCTTTGACATGGAATGAAACCAAAATTGCCGACTTTGTATTTGGAAACGCTGTATTTTTTAAGAAGGTGGTAAAAAATCTTTCTAAATAGATCTTTCGCTCTCTCTTAAATTATGATGGGGCAATGCCAAAAGTGTAATTTTGCTTAAAAAATGATTGCTTCAACTGATGGAATAATCACAAAAATAATGCCGATACACCAGAGAGTAATGTAGCGATGGAATGATCACGGTTATAAATAAGGTTAAGATATTTAAGAATTTTCTAAAACATTGCAAGATCAAGAAATGAAAACAAAGATCTAACATAAATCTCGGATAAAAGAAAATCTCTTAATTTTTAAGAAACTGCAAGAGAATGACAATGTCTTCAGGAAATACACAAGACATGCTCCTTGCAATGTAACAAAACAATGGTGATAACAACCATTTTTAACAGTACTGCAATGGTAGAGAATGATGATTATGACAGAAATTTTATTCCAGGATAAAAAGAACGGAAGGGGAAACATTGAAGATTCAAATGGAATATTATATTAAACATTGAAGATTCAAATTGAATATTATATTAAATTTTAAAATCTAAAATAAAATAATAATGAAAACAAACTATGTAAAATAAGAGAAAAGACTAAAAAACAAAAATAAGATTGACCAAATCAGAGCCTACCATAAGACACTTTACATTTTCACATTATCCTTTCCACTTCACCTTAGCCCATAAGCTGTCACATTACACGTTACACTTTCGCATTAACCTTTATACATGATTATTTCCATCTTTGACATGGAATGATCCGGAAATGGGCAACATTGTATCTCGAAGTATATTTCTAAATAAATGTCGAACAGTGCTGTGTATGTATGTTTGGTTTCATGACTTTGGGCATTGAGATAGTCTATTTGGAAAACATTTACTTTGCGGTGTAAAAATTTGTACCAGCAGACTCATCTCTGGTGTCCATACTTGAGATGCTTCAACTAGGCAGTAGCTTCATTCTTCTATGGCATATCGTCATATTACGACCAACATTTTCTCTTTTGCAGCTACCATTCCGCGCTTTTTTTAGGGTGTGCACGATTAAAGAATGTTTGCTCTTCGGTTTTTCTTCTAGAAGAAGGCGCCGTGTATCAGTTCTTCTTGACGAAAAGAACTTACAAAATTAAACCAGATGTTCTGAAATTATCTCCCTTTTGGTTTTTGTGGTTTCGTTTTGATTTTCATATCCGTCGTTGTTTTTTTCTTTATTTGCCGTTACTGAACAAATGTCTTGGACCAGGTAATTTAATTATCATATAATCAAATCCTTCATTAAATTAATTTTTGACAAATTAAACTTTTGTGCTAGTTTGATGAGGTATTCAATGGCATTCTGTATATCTATTGTAAGTCCTAGATTCAGAAGGTTTCATGCACGGTATGTTTGTGGTCCTAGTGTGCTCGATTGAGGTTTATGTTTCTCAGGTTTGCACCTTTAAGGTTGTGTGCATGTTCTAAGATCCTTAGGATGTTTTTGGCTTTGTGTGGGTGTCCTATGCCCCTTTACGTTTTGGCTCTCATTGAAAGTATGCTTTGCATATGTCAACTCAAAAGTGGCCATTGAAAGTATGCTTTGCATATGTCAACTCAAAAGTGGCCATTGAAAGTATGGTTTGCCTACATTAGCACAAGGGTGTTGAGGCACCTCCTAATTGGCCTAGTTCAACCCACTTTGCCTGCACTATGATTGCTATTGTCTTGGGTTGCATTCACAAACCTTTGCTGATGATTGGGTGCTGGCAAACTTTCACCGTTATATTGCAAGAACTATAAATACTCAAGATGAACTCTCAAACATATCTTAGTCATAAAAATCATTTGATTTGGGCTTTTGACATCTAGTTTGTGTGAAGAACTTCTCCTCTCTTGGTAAGTTGATTTGCTTCCTAGTTCATGTGTGTGTTTTTAGTTGTCACTTTTACAAGTGCAACTAGACTTTGTTAAAGTGCTACCTTGCTTACGTAGCCTAGAACCATTTGGTTAATGCTAAGTTCAATGTTTGCGCAATGAATAAAGCTCATGGTTTTCCCTTTGTTCTATAGCATTCATGCCTTAAAACATAAAACAAAAACTATTTATTTCATTTTTGTTTCAAGAGCTACAACTATTCATTCTTACTTAATGAGGTCACAATTGTATAGCATAGTGGTGGACCATCCAAGTTGTGACTAGGAGCCATTTCTTGCTTTCTATGTGTAGTGTTGCACTTGTCCCATAAGGAATTGCAACACATGTGAGTGATTATGAACATTGTACTTATCCCTACAAGAGACTACGATGTGTGTGTATTTATTATTGTTTTATTTTTATATTCATAAAACACACAACATTATAAAATATCAAACTATTTATATACTTTCAATTCTCCATCATGGTAACATGTGTTTTCCATTGTATTATTTATATTATAATATCTTTTATTTATATTGAATGCAATGATATACATAAGCATTCTTGGCAATCCACTCAACATCATCTTTGAAGCTTATGAAAAGATTATATAACATTCTATATAATATAATCCTATTGGTCATAGCAAGTGGGACATTATCATTGGTGCTCTTGCTAGAGAAGGCATTGATGATTTTCTTGGAAATACTTGTATATTTTCTCATCTTAAAATTTTTTCAAACTGAGTGTCTATTTCTTTAGCATTATGTGTAGGTTTTGAACATAAATAATATGGCAAATAATAATCAAAGCCCACCAAAGACCTATGCTAGAGAAAATGTGGCAAAATGAAGGAGGACTTCCATCATATTTAAACACTTAGAGGATGTGACCCTACCACTAGTTGTCTTGGCTTATTACCAAGATAAGAAAGGGAGGTGACATGATGCTCATAGATGTTTCTCTAATGGACTGATTGAAGTTGCTGCATGATCCCAAAGAGGCCATGATCAACATTGGCTTGGAGGATGATTGATGAGTCGTGTTTTGGGTGACCACGATATCGTGTCTTGCCTTGCGATATCGCGTACGCAATATCGTAGTCCACTGCCAGTTCTATAAATAAGAGGCAACTTTCCTTGTTCTAGCATAAAGTTTTTAGTCCCTTAGCCAAACTCTTGTAGTTTTTCCTTCTTAGAGTTAGAATTATTTCCC
This sequence comes from Gnetum montanum, assembly GCA_015680685.1. NCBI lineage: Eukaryota > Viridiplantae > Streptophyta > Gnetopsida > Gnetales > Gnetaceae > Gnetum > Gnetum montanum. The sequence continues at coordinate 123,893 of MNCI01007825.1, forward strand.
AGTGTATGCCCACAGTGTGGTGAATGTAATTGTACGACATCCTTTATTCAAGTGTGATGTACTTGGACACGCACATGACCGGAAATAAAGATTGAGATTACTTCATCATTGTAGCATTCACTTAGTTCAATTAATTAATTATTCAATTGTTATTGTTATTTACTGCTTTCCTAGTTAATCTCTCTCACCCTTAAACTCATGTTAAAATGTGAAATGAGTACGACTTGATTACGGGTATTTAAGTGTGACTACGTGGTAACCCAGTAGCGTACCTAGGATCTGCACTTGGTAATCCCAGTGGTAGTCGTGCACGAAGTCCAAGATGTGTACGGATAATCAAGGAATGGATGCTCATCGCACTTAGGCTAGATTAGATTCTCTCACTCTTTTTCCCTTAGCTTAGATAATATTACTTTCCATTGCCTTCAGGAGTAGCATTAGATTAAAAACCCATCATACACCTCACTCTGGACTAAACCATACGTGACAAAGCTAATACTAGTCCAAGTGGGAAGACAATGAACTGCAACCTAAGGCTAACTGTCTAGATGCCACAACTAGTCCATCTGCGGAGTTCGACCGGATCGTGCGTGTAACGCTCGTATTCATATGGTTGAGTGTAGGGGTACCTCGCCACTCATCATTGGCGCCGTTGCCAGGGACGGTGCTAGTTATCTAGATTAGTTATATCATATACGGTCGCTGTAAAGGAATTAACAATATATCTTTTAGAAAATCTATAATTATTAAAAGTCACATATAAATTCACACAACTTCACAACCACGCCTCTCCTACAAGATCATGATAATGCCACACTTAGTGAGGAAGTTCTTTGGAGAACCAATGGACTATATGACGATGAAGATTGGAGTACACAACCTGAAGTGGGGGTTTCTTATAAACATGAACAAAAACAACGTCATCCCAACACACGAAAGCATAACTTACCTGATGACGATGAATCCCTACTAGCCACTACAATCTTAACAAAAATACAGGAGGCCGTTCGAATCTCCCGTAGGCATTATAAAGAGAGCCATCTACCCAGGCTTGATTTAAACAAATTCCCTAATTTTTCAGGAGGCTATGACTTAGACCAGCATCAACATTTACAAGCCTTCTACGATGCTTGCACGTGGAACAACATTGATAACGGGTGGCAAAAACTTAAACTCTTTCCAATGATACTCGTTGGCCAAGCAAAAGTATGGTATAGATCGTTAAAACCAAATTCAATATAATGTTGTTCAACAATGGTAGAAGTCTTTAATGAAAAATATCAAACCTATGCAATGGCATTAGCCTTGAGGAAACAAATCCAAGGATGGAAACAAGCACAACATGAACCCTTGGACATGGCCTTAGAAAGATATTATGCACTATTAAAAAACTGTCCAGGCCATGGGTTTTCCGAGGAATGGCTAATGTACCATATCATTGATGGGCTACGTAATGAAACAAGAGAGACCTTAGGAATGTATGCCCAAGGTCAACTATATGAACTACGAACCCATCAAATCCAAGAGCTTATTAAGTGGATAAAAAAAGAAGAAGGAGACTTGCCCAGATGGGAGAGTGTTGAAAAACATCAACGGAACCAAAATCTCAACTTAACAAAGGTCCATGATCATAAAAAGGAGAAATCAACCAATCTCAAGGTGGAAACATCATCTTTGCCAATACAACAATCATTAGAAGAAGTTGAGGCAAAGATCAATAAGATGTTGGAATGGACATATCAAAAGTGTAGAGAATTTATTAACATTATTGGAGATAGAGTTTTGACAATCTAAGAAGTAGGACAAAACATTAGACAATTGGAAAGAAGGGATAAAGAAAATAAGAGCTCAACTACCAATCATACGTATGAATGTAACATATGCCTATACGATCACCCCAAAGGCCAATGCCCAATATTGTTACATTTACATGAGCATTGGGGAAACATGTTACATCCCGAGTTTCTACAGAGATACTGTGTTCGATCACAGTGGCAACAATCCTAGTCATGGGGGAGATCACCACTAAACTAGAGACATCCTTCATATCATTCGAACCCAAACGCTTATCTTGTTCAACATCCTATTTCTCCAATTGGGCCAACGCACTTTATCTCACCACAGTACCATTCTCCTCAATACTATCAACCCATGCCTCCAACACAACCACCACCTTGTGCACCTTATACTCCTAACTTTCAGCATTCTCATCCTTTCCCTCCTTCCACATTGCCACCAACTGTTCCCAAGGCGTCTACACCACCGCAACAACCCATGAACGCTACTTGTGCTACTACTACTAACAACAATGTGAGGCCTCCTCAACATCCAAAGCACTCCTTCTTTAAACATAATCGTAAGAAGGGACAACACAATTCCGAGGCCACTGCATCCTCCAACTCAACACAAGCCCCACACTATGGTGCACCCTTATCTTTGAACCCAACGCCTCATGTAACTTCATCAGGGTCACCAACTCATGCTCCAACAACAATACGGCCCAATGAACACAGAAATGGAGAGTGACAACCAATCCTTGAATACCATTTAATAGTCTCAAACATCATAGTGGGTCAACTTGTTATTTGGGAACTACATCGTACAAATTGTCCCACTATGCTCATTATAATCAAGTGTGTGAACCCCGATGGGGTAAGTATGGCCAAGTTCCAATACTTCCAACATGAAAGGATCCTCATGTTTCATTTATTAATCCTTTCTGTCCTCAACTGTTTAGTTATTGGGGATATTCCCCATTCTAATAACAAGTAGGATTAATAACCATTTTTTATTTTCGTTGATTTTACAACTTTTTCTTTTTCAGTTTTTCATTTTTTAACTTCTTATTTTTGTCTTTTTGTCTTTTTATGTTTTTATAAGTAATCTTTTCTATGAATAAAACACTCATGTGGATTGTTGGTTGAGGTGTGTTCTATGTTATCAAGTCTTGAGCGATCAATTATTTGGAACAGTGAGCCCATTACACTCACTCATCCACTCTACAAATAAGAGGTTCTGTTTGAGGGTACAGTGATATTCTTGACATTTTTCAAACTTAAAATTAATTTTGTGTTCATTGTACCCAGAATGAAGAAGGATGGACTAAGAGGGATGATTAGGGTGTGACATCAAGGGGACTTGTGAATTCTCTTTGGTGACGGTTGTGGGAGTTATCATGCAACGTGGTTGTACTAAGATCCTTGTAGATCCAATGAAAATGGAAGTAAGAGTAATCAAAAGGGCACTCAAAAAATCAAATGCTGTTCTAGGGGGTCCCACTAGAAAGACATGCACCCATGCCTAAAGGTTGGTGGCTTCTCTAGATTCAGTATTCAAAAAAAAAAAAGAAAAAAAAGAAAAAAAAAGAAGAAAAACAAAGTGCCACAAAAAAATAAAATAAATCACTCCTCCCTTGAATAAAATGCCAAGGATTGTATGCCTTGTTGTTATGGTCCTCTCTTAGTTGCTCATCATGGGATGAAACAATGAGATTGGTCCTAATCTTGGAATGATGGGTTAATGACACCTTAATCATGCTTTTCACATAGGCTTCACTATGCCCTGGGTCAGTTACCTCATGTTCCAATCTCTACAATCCCTTTCTATAGTTTGTCTCATCTCACTGTTTGTGTAATTGTAGCTCGTGTTGTGTGTAACATAGAATTCTTACCTCATTCCAGTGATATTTACATGTGTGTGTTTTGTGGAGTTAGTGCGGATTACATTTAACCCTTCTAGTGCCCACAGACACTTTAAGTGTGGTTACACAAGGGTATTATAGGTAAGAACCTACTTTGGGGAGGACCCACTTGTGTAACTTTTTGTAATTTTCACTTATGACATAGCTCACACACACCATTTCTTATCCTCAGCATAATTTTCAAATGATTTTCTTTCCCTACTATTATCCCTCTAAATTTCCACGTTCCTATGTACCATTACATAGCCTTTTTTTCCCATCTAAGGTTTTATTGATAAAATCCACATCATCATCATTAATTGTGCCTTTCAAATTAATAGAATTACCCTAGAATTCCTTCATAATAGCCTAATGTCCTCAGCTTACAATGTTGATTTCAAGAAAATCTTGTAAAAATTCGGTATTTTTGTTGTGCCTCATGTCACTAGGGCCATGATATCATGTATGCGATATCGCAACCGACATGATATTGTGTACGCAATGTACCATACGTGATATTGCATCCTCGCAATCTATAAATAGGTACCCCTTGCCACACTTAGCATCATTTTTTCCATTCACATGCGGGATTTTTCAAATTTTTTCTCCATGACTTGAGATTGAACAACCCTTGCTTTTCTAGTCATATATCGCTCGCTGGTACTCTGATTTTAATTCTGTCTAAACCTGCTTGAACCCGGAGTGTTTAGCTTATTCATGGGGGAGGGACATCTACCGAAAAGTGCCTAACTTTTTTGAAATTTATCATCGCCCAAAGGACATCATTTAGGGTAATTAACTATAACACTTAGAATAATTGTGCCTAAAATCATTTAATCCCTAGGTATATCGGGAAACTAAAATGGGAAACCACCTAAGTCACAAGATTCATTATTATAGTTTTTCGGGTAATATCACACATGATAACATAAGATCATTAATTAAGGCAAGTAGTAAGGTATAAATTAACTTCAAAAAAAACTTTACTAACGCTTGACCCTGTGTGATTACAGATGGCCCTAAAACGTGGACAACAAGAAGGTCCTTCTTAAGGTGGAAACAAGCAATCTCGGAGAGGTGGACAAGATCCTACTAGAAAACATGTAGAATAGGAGGAACAATCATTTAGAATCCATTAAGAGAATCCTCCTACCGTATGGTCTGGGCAAGTAGAAGGAGTTGCTACAACACCTGAATGGGGACAATAGCTCATGTTGCCCCAAGATTGTGTTCAAGCCATCCACGAGAAGTCCACATTCTTTGTGGTGATTGTGGAATTAAACTTTGAATCATTTGCAAAGTTCACTCCTGAGGTTGTTAGGGATCACCTCAAAGGGTCTCTCTTATGGCCTATCCTCTCTGAAAGTGGTGCTTGGTACCTAGGAGAGATGTATCAATTTTGGCACAATAGGGAGCAATGCACCACTGTCAATATTTGTGGTGTGATAGTTGACTTCTCCATAGGCCATTTCGGAAGTGTTAAACCTTCCAAATATGGGCCCCAAAGTTGCTCAGCTATCCACTTGTTTAGACCCTGATGTGCGAAAGGATTGGTTGGAGAAGGCTGATGATAGGGATAAAGAATTTGGTGAGTTGATGATGGAAGAGAGGATTTACTTCAAAATTGGAACATATCACCTCTTCCTCACAAAGGGCCTAAAAAGAATATCAATGTATGTGGCTAGAGGATGTGCAATGCTGATGGGAAAGGTTAACCCTAACCTACCCCACCTATATTTAACAGAGGACCTGAGGCGATTCGAGGAACAAAAGATAGGGAAAATGGCACTGCCTTTCCCTTGTCTTATTAGAAAGCTTTGTCGACATGCCGGTATTCTGGGATACACCACTGATGTTCTCCGAAAAGCCCAAACTGCTTCTTATGCTGAATTGCTAAAAGCGCCAGCTCCAAGGAAAAGCATTGGCGAAGAGCTAAGACTAGAACAAGAAGAAGAACAAAGGGCTAGACCAACTGCAACTCAACTTGCAGGACCTAGCCAACCTCTAAGCATGGGTCCTAGCCAACAATAGGAAGCAGGGCCCAGCACAGGCCAAGATCAATAGCTGCTGCAAGACTACAGACCATCAATGAGCCATCTTAGGGCCATCGTTGAGATGGTTAGTTGGGAAAGTCATGATGACACAAACCTCTTTTTCATCATTGATGATGCCATTCAGCCTATTGTTTCATTGGATTGTGCAAAGGGGGAATTATCCATTCACATAGGAGGAGGGGAAAGTAAAAGGTCACAACAGATCTCAGGAAACGCGACATCTTTCTAGGTGAAATTAGATACTGGTGAAGGGGCCACCATGGTGGTCATGCAACACCAGAATGCCATGGGAGTTGCAGAAGTGGTCATGGATCACATCAAAGAATCCTTCAACTTACTTTTTGTGCCATCGGCAGATTTCACAGGAGCATGGCATGCTTAAACTTTGGCCGGAACCTCAATGACTCCTGCGGAACATGAGGATGTGCTTAATCAATTACTTCAAATAGGGCAAGTAATGACATCCCTATTTGACATCCCTCAAGATGTTACAGCAATTTAGTCAGACCTCATTTCCACAAAGGGGAAGCTGGTCTTAACAGAAGTGAGGGCTGAACATGCTGAAGCTGAAGTGCAGAAACTACAAGAGCAGCTTGTGGCCCTACAAACAACACAGTGGGATCCTCTATAATTTGTTCTCGCAGACTAGCTAGATAATTTTAGAACTGAGTAGCTAACTAAGCTAATAGCAGAGAATAAAAGGGTGGCTAATGAAAAAGAGAAGGTTTTTTGGGATGCCTCTGTAGCACAGGTGCAAACTTATGCGCATCTTAAGGCACTCAAGGCCTTACAAGAAGAAAAAAAGTAGCTCATTGTAGACAACCTTCGGTTGACCACCGCGGAAAAGAAAAAGAATGTTCTCAAGGAACACTTTCATCAATTACAAGAACAATTCATCCAGGTCAATCGAGACGTAAGCCATTTAGCTAGAGAGAATCGAACCCTCTTGATGGAGGAGGTACATGCCATTCATCAAAAGTCAGCTATTGAGATAAGTGCATTGCAAAATGAGGCTAAACATCATGAAAAGCTAAAGGAGCACTTCTGAGATCAGGTGGGGATGTACAAAAAAATCCTAGAAAAGAAGATCCATACGGCGAAGGCCCAGATCAACGCTATTAGTTTTCAACACACTAACTGGTGGGCCATATTAGACACATATGCCTTCGTCCACCAAGTAGAAGTTAAAAGCCAGGACCTACAGATTCAAGATTTGACAAAATACATGGAGTTGGCCAATCTAAGGTATGCTAACCTTTCCATGTTAATAGTAGGGTGCTCGAGGTTGGAACTCGAGCAGTAGGTAGAAACCACCCACATCAAATACGAAGTAGAATTTGCAAAGCGTAAGAAGCTGTTGGAAAAACTAGAAGTTGCAAATTCTGAACTTGAGGTGGTGAAAGCCAGCTACCAAGGATAGAAAGGTGTCACAACGGACTTGGCTTGATGGCTGGTAGACTTTTAAGAATACAAGGATAAAGCCAGAGCCTATGAGGAGGAACGACGGGTGTTCGTGGCTTGGTATGTCAAAGCCAATTAAATGTTTCCGCAATTACCTTGTCCATTGTAAGTGCTGGCTTTGTCAAACATTGGAACATTAGCATGGAAGGTGCATAGCCATTAGACCAAAGATGAAAAGCTCTAGGGCATACTTCAACGCCATCAAGCCTCAAAACCTAGAGCACAAGACAAAGGGAAGGCACCAATGGAGGAGCCACCGCCACCAGGAACTACATGAGTTCCAAATTTTTGTAGTTGTAGCACATTTTGTGTGTTGTGTCTTTATTTTTTTTTCATTTCACACTGTAGCATAGTCCCATTTTCACCATCCAATAATCCCATACCTATCCACTGTGTAATAACTGTAACTCGAGGATGAGTTTTCATTCAGTCGTGGGGGTATGATGAGTCGCATTTTGGGCGACTACGATATCACATATGTGATATCGCAGTCCACCACTAGTTCTATAAATAAGAGGTAGCTTTCCTTGTTTTTTCATCAAGTTTTTAGTCCCTTATCCAAAATCTTGCAGTTTTTCCTTCTTAGAGTTAGAATTATTTTCCAGTGTATGCCCGCAGTGTGGTGAATGTAATTGTACAACATCCTTTATTCGAGTGTGACATACTTGGACATGCACATGACCAGAAATAAAGATCAAGATTACTTCATCATTGCAGCATTCACTTAGTTCAATTAATTAATTATTTAATTGTTATTATTATTTACTGATTTCCTAGTTAATCTCTCTCACCCTTAAACTCATGTTAAAATGCAGAATGAGTACGACTTGATTATGAGTATTTAAGTGTGAGTACTTGGTAACCTAGTAGTGTACCTAGGTTTTGCGCTTGGTAATCCCAGTGGTAGTCATGCACGAAGTCCAAGATGTGTACAGATAATCAAGGAACGAATGCTCATTGCACTTAGGCTAGATTAGATTCTCACTCTTTCTCCCTTAGCTTAGATAATATTACTTTCCATTGCCTTCAAGAGTAGCATTAGATTAGAAACCCATCATACACCTCACTCTGGAATAAACCATATGTGACAAAGCTAATACTAGTCTAGGTGGGAAGACAATGAACTACAACCTAAGGCTAACTATCTAGATGCCACAACTAGTCCGTCTACGGAGTTCGATTGGATCACACGTGTAACGCTCATATTCGTATGGTTGAGTGTAGGGGTACCTCGCCACCCATTAATGATTATGCATTTTACATGGCTTTAAATCTAGAGTGTAGTGACTACAACCCCTATTAAAGAAAGAGCTTCAAGACCAAATGAAAAAAGTGGAGGCTCATCATAGCTTTCTATTTGACCATTCAAACAAAGGGGAGAATGATAAAATAGATAAGAAAAAAAAGGTCAATCCATCCCAAAGGCCCATGATTAAGAATCACTCACCATAGTGTACCAAAAGACATGATGTTGATATACTCCTTAGGTTCTAACATCTGCACTTGTTTGGACCATCTAATGATGATGATGACACTTTATTTACCTAGGTGACTATCATGAACTCAATGAAGATGTAGATATTCCACAAGAGCATGTTTGTAATAGCTATATTAAATGGATTAACATGGTTAATGTTCCAACATACATAGGATTTTCCAGCAATGATTCTGAACTCTACATGTAGGAATTTGATAATACTTGCTACCTATAGGGAATTTTCCATAATTGGCAAAACTTGTAGTTGTTTCCCCACATCTTCATTGAGCATGCAAAAACCTTAAATAAGTCCTTGCCCTCCAAATCAATTCAAAATGTGTAGAAATGATTAGAATCTTCTACAATAAATTTCAAACCTATGCCTACATCTCAAACATTTTGAAGGAGATGGCTATATAGAGGCAAGGAGCTTGCAAACAACTAGACATCACCATGGAGAGGTACATGAACATTTTGCACTATTATTTGAATCATGGATTTAAATAAAGGGAAAAATTGATGCATATCATTAAAGGCTTAAGATAGGAAACAAGGAAGTATATAGGCATGCACATAATGGACTAGGTCAAATCAAAGCACTTCTAAACATCATTCCAAGTATGAAAGGCAAATGAAGAAAGTGATAATCAACTGAGTACAATTGTGATCTTTTATGTAGAAGGAAGGCCAAGAATATTAAAGGTGTAGTCAAAACTCCCATTGTAATCTAGGTCATGTACAAAACCAAGTCAAAACCAAGAAGGCCTTGATGAAATTAACCCATTAGATGGATCAAGCTTGGAAAGCAATGGATGAAAAGATGACGACTACCCTTAAGGACATTGAGGGTAAGGTGGTTTAAGCTATAGCTAAAGTAATTGCACCACCCAAGTGCAAAAAGAAGTATGATGGCAAAGGTAAGGGCAAGCTCTCGTACTCTAAGAGCATCAAAGAAGCTCTAGATGAGGCTTTCTCATTCTCTAGTAATAAGGATCCCTATGAATACTATGCAAACCCTCATGACTTACACTGCTACCTAGTCATAGCCCATATGATTGGCAAAATAGGATGATCTAGAATGTATTTAAATCCTATGCTTATTAAGAGGCAAATAAGGAGGATTTCATACCCTAGTTGATTGTAATATCATGAAGGTACGTACTTGTAGTCCATGCAGTAGTACTAGTAGTGGTAAAATCCAAATCCTTGGGATACTGCTCCATGGAATATTCCTACTCTGATGCAACAACAAATGATACTTCTTGCCAATCTCTACTTCCAAGGCATCTAGGTAGATACTTACCAATTCCTAAAAATTACACCTCAACAAGACTTACCTACCCCAAGTAGTCCTATCCATGAAGCTCCTTAGTAATAATAGTAATAACTTCTACTCCCTAGTCCCAAGCAAGATGTGGTTCTAATCAACTGCAATCAAGGAAAATCAATTTTTTTTTTACTATTTCCTATTATGCTAATCTTGCTTCTATGTACACAATAAGGCAATATTACCAAGAACTTGTTAATTTGGTTATAGAGGGAAGTCTAAGGTTCCATGGTAGAAAATTCTACTCTAAACATAGGTGTGAGCATCATGGAACTAGGTCCACTCTATCTTCTTTGACTTATGGAGAGGATAATAATACAAGTAAGATGGGAGTCCACATTGAGAAAGTCTAGAACTTGTTAATTTGGTTATAGAGGGAAGTCTAAGGTTCCATGGTAGAAAATTCTACTCTAAACATAGGTGTGAGCATCATGGAACTAGGTCCACTCTATCCTCTTTGACTTATGGAGAGGATAACAATACAAGTAAGATGGGAGTCCACATTGAGGAAGTCTTGATATCATTTCCTAAACACTATGAAAACAAAACATCCATTTTAGGAAAAAGTTCATCATTAGTGTTTGGCAAACCAAATAAGTTGGCACCTAATGGTAGTGGTGCTATGACCATTACCATGTTCAAGGCAACCATAAAGATGGTAAAAGAAGAACATCTACTTGAAAAGAGATCAAATTCTAATAGTCCCATGATGGAGATCAAAATTGATGAGAAGATTTATTACCTAGCTCTTTATGAATTATGTTTGAAAGTTAATATCATTTTATTATAGTAGTACCTTAATTAGAGACTTCCTCCTCTCAAGAGTACTAACATTCAATTGGAGTTGATAGACTAGTCTTACATGTATCCCACTAGATAGGTAAATTATGTAATGACAACACCGGTAGGATGGTTGTATCCTAAAAGCTTCTTAGTGATAAAACTAGAGAACAAGATGGGAGATAGCTTCCCTGTCATTGTGGGAAGAACCTAGTTGAGTAGTATTGATTTCAAGTTAGCCTTCCAAAGCCTTTACCTTGAAATCGATAGGAAAGATGAGACTAGGAAAACATATTACAAGCATATCTCATGCAATCATTTCCAATCCTATGGCAAGCATTGTTGTAGTTGATATGTTAAAACAAAGTGGGATGATAGGGCAGAAAGTTTTGGACATCATTGATACATCTAGGATGGAGTGCTACATCATAGAAGTGGGATGTGACTAGATCTAAGAAAGAACATATATAAAATGTAAATATAGACTTTCCTAACTTTCTCAATTCTCTCAATCACATCCTCACTAAAATAAAATAGAAAATTTTTTTTAGCCCCACCAATGTAGAGCATGAAAAAATAAAGAAATAGAGAAAGAAAGGGAGATAGCATAAAGCAAAAAGAGAAAGCACTAAAACATAGAAGAAAGTATGTAAGGGATGTTGCCAATACACCAATGGTGGGATGTTGTGTCAAAAAAGTGGGACATGGCTAGAACACTAAAGTTGACCTCTCCCTTACCTCACTCATATGCAAATTTCAAGCTCCTTACATTACTCTACACTCAACACTTCCTCACTACATTAGGAAAGAGATACTTGTTCAACCTAACTAATGTAGAATATAGAGAGGAATGGAAATAGATAAGGAGAGGGAGTTGTTGTCACATTTATACCATTTGATGGAGTAGATTTTATGAAATAATGTTGAGAATTAAATTGGCCAATTTAACTTTTTATTAGTGATTGGAAGATAAGAATTAGATTATTTATTTCAAAGGGCAATAGTGAGAAGGATGATTAAGAAAGGTATCAAAGGAAAATGAATGGAGAGTATTCTCTATATTCAAGGTGTGCATATTTCAGCTAAAGAAAGGAAAATTACAATAAGATGTTTATACAAAGGATGAAAGATTTGTGGTTTTCCCATGTAAAAAATATATAATAGTGGAGATGGATTTATTGAAATAATCAAGCACTAGCCAAAGATTTGCAATTACAAGTTAATGCACTTGCAGATGCATCACCATCAACTCCTACATTGCATAAGTTTGTTAGTTCTAGATTTAATGGTAAATCGGGTGCCTCAAAGAATTATGACGATAAAAAAATTGATAAATTTTTGCATCCATTTATTTTGAAAAATGTATAAGAACTTCTTGGGAAAATTGGCAAAGTAACTACATTTTGGATGAACCACACCAAGACTTGTTGCTATGTTGTGTATTCCTCTATGGAAGAGGCCATTATGGTTCATGATGTAGTATTCAATTTATAGTGGCCTCCAAAAGATGGTAAAAATTTAGTTGCAAAGTTTATAGACCCTAAACAAAGCAAAGAGAAAAATTATCAAGTTTAGTAGCTCAAGTAGCATTTGATGAAAATTTTACCAAATCAAGCCATGGTTTCAACACAGCGTTAATAAAATTAACAAGATTTTTATTTAATGGTTGTTGAAAAATGGATAGATTTATCTAAAAATTTCATCATCATATCAGAAAAAGAAGCACTTAACATAGGAAAAAGACATGGCAATGCAAAATGTAGTGATGACACTTAGCCTAAACTATAGCAACAAATAATATCACAAAATAAAATGTAAAAAAGAAAAGGCTGAATAAGATGCCATAAACTTGATTTCAAAACTTGCAAAGGAGCATAGCCCTGCAACTCATGAAAGAAGAAGTTCTATAAAAAATAGCATTTTAAGTAACCTGAACATGCCAAAACAACAACTATTTCAAGTAATACAAATTCAACTTCACATTCAAAATGAATATTTTGAAAGCTCTAAAGCAATGATCATCATTATGAAAAAAAGGCAAGATTGCGAAACATATAAACTAAAATCAAGATATACTACAATTGTTGTTTTTCCCTTTTTAGGATATCCAGCAAGTTCAGAAACCCTAAGCAATGGGTATCCAACACAGTAGGATTTTCTCCATGCACAACAATGTTGAAATTCTTGATGGCACATCCTCTTCAATTTTGATTGCTCAGACATCTAGAGTATTGCTAGACAAAGGATCACACGATTGTAGGTTATTAGTGTAGTGAGAATCAAAGGAAGACCTAAATCTATGATTTTTTGTTCGACATCATTGGCAGCCATATTGGAGCAACATCAAGCAAAATAACAACTATAGAAATTGGAGACAACACTGGTAGGGATGCCATGCCTACTAGAAATGCAGTTGCAAGAACCTACTGATAGAAGGATCCAGGAACAAGAGCAAGAGTGAAAGATGCACAAGAACCGCATGTGATGGAGGTGGCATAGTAACAGGCATGATAACCACGAAACTTGCACACCTGCTCAAATGCACATCTAATGTGGACTTACATAACCTTAAGGCCACATGGTCTTAATAACATTTTTTTTAAATTGCAAGTAAAACTTATAGTTTCTTTGAATTACAATTTATAATTTTTTTTAGAAAAAAAGTTGAAAGGGGGTGGGGGGGTGGGGAATTTATAAACATTTGGTAAAAATAACTTTATTTTATATGGGAATTAAAACTTTTTATAGAAGTTATAACTGTTTCATCCCATTAGGTATGGTCATATGCTTACGATTTATACATTACATGTGGAGTCCTGGTGGGTTGTCAAGGATGAGTTAATGTAATATAAATGTATTTTATATGTTATGAGGCTTCATCTTATGATTATGATGTATTAACTATGTGGTGTGTTAGACATGTGAGGTTGTTAGCAGGGGTGTTGGATTGGGATACAAGGGAACCTATCTAGTATGCCTTTATGCTTTATGTAAGATTTTGGTATTTATGCATTTGCATGATAGCACTATGTTGCATGATGTTTGGGTATGATTTTGGCATGTGAAGAGCATTTGATAAGGATCCTGTAGGTTCAAACAAATTTTGATTTGGAGTCCCAGTGTGTTCATTACACATGATTAAAGTTCACAGCATTAGTTGCAAAGGAAAAAAAATAAAGATAGCTTATCAAAATATTTCATTTAAAAAATAATAAAAAATTCAAAAGTAAAGTCATGTTTCATTTGCATGTTACATGTGCTATCTTGGTTATGTATTTTTTTTATTAAAAAAAAACCAATGCATAGAAGTAACGTTTATGCATGAGGCATAAACCTTGTTTTTATTGTAAACCAAAAAGAGACCCACTACCCTTTTTGCATGCCACCCATAAAAAAAATCCGATTTTGTCTATTTTCTTCTATTTTAAAGAAAATAAAATCCATAGGAGCCTATTTTCTTTCATTTTTCTTTCTTCTCTCTTCTTTTGGTCCACATTTTTCTAAATTTTAAGCTTTGTGGATGGTTTTTGCTTACTTTGAACCTAGATTTGTGATTGTTGTAGTCATATCTACATGGGTGCAAAACTTGTTGAGAGTGAAATGGAGTCCTACCAAATTTTTGAGAGTTTTTTTCTTGTTTCTATCTTTTTGCCCCAACAATTTTAATTGGCTGGTTTTTTATTACCTTTTCTATGTATTTTTGTACTGGATTAATGTATATGATTATGCGATGTGGGCATGTGGGGTGGATAGCTCAAAGATTGAGCTTGAACATGATATTTTGCCTATTTCTTGAAAATGTTTGATTTTGGTTACAAATTGGTATGGTATGATGTGGACTTGTAGAATATCATATGTGATGTTGATGAGACTAGTATGATTAGAATATGATATTTTTGGGGCCTATTAGGATGTGACCATTTTTGGGAGTTCCAATGCTTCTTGGTGGTAATTAGATATTATTAAATATTATTTTATTAACAAAACTTTAAATGCACATAACTTTGCTTGTAGGAGTCTGATTTAGGTAAAATTAGTATCATTGGGATCATTTTGGGAAGTACTTCCTAATCATGGGATTGGTTTTCTCTTTGGGCATATATCATTTTGAAGGTTATTATAGTGATCATTTGTGTGGAAGTACATGCAGTTTAAGAAATATGGTATTGTTTTGTCATATCATGGTATTAATGTTATTTTGTCAAATTGTGACATTATTTTCATGGAATGACTATAACTGTTAGGTGTGGATATATGTAGTCATGTTATGTTTGTTTGAATGTGTTATGCTTATGACATGTGTTGGCTTAAGCTAGCTAGAATGTGTACATGTCTTCATGATGATACTTGTGACGATCATTGGCAGGTGGTGCTAGCATGAGCATGTGGACCTATTGGTGATAAGGCACCCCGAAGGTAGTATGTAGTGACTTCGATTATGATGTGTTAGTGAGGCTCCTATCTTAAGCCTCATCTTGAGAGTGAGAGAGCATAGGTGTGTTCATCCCTATGATTGGTATGTGGCATAGGTGTGTTCATCCGTATTGCCAATCCTTTAAAAGGCTAGTGGTTTCGAGTCACAAGTTGGATAAATAAAAGACCTATAAGCAATGGTGATATGATTACTCATGGTAACATTTCACATGCGACACTCAGTGTGGATATGCTAACCACCACATGGGTTCTGTATATGATAGTATTGATTTGTGAGTCATATCACTAATCATATGTATTATGATTGAATTATGATTGTGTGCATCATGAACTATTTAACGATATATCGTAGGTATGATGACATGGACATGATAGTGGAAATGCATGTGATGTGATGTAACGAATATATGATAGATGATGTCAAACCATGGCTTTACCTGTGATTATATGATAGTAATCTATCCTCATCAATAATGTTTAAGTTAGCATTATAGGTGATATAATGGATGTGTTGTTTTAAGCATTCATAAGACTAATAGTTGTTATAGGTTGTTGATGAGTAGTGAGGTAGCCTTACGCCCAACCATACGAATCACAAAGCATTCACACATGATCTGGTTGAATTCTGTGGACTTTATCATTTCTAGTGCACTAGTCCTTTAGGAAGTGAATCTTACCTTAAGGTCAATCATTGTCTTCCCAATTACACTTGTGAAATTCGTTGATATGGTTAAGTGTAACTAAGGCATTTGATTTTTATCATTTTCTATGTTATAGTTTGGTGCTCAAAATGTACATAAAAGGAATTGGATTAACTAAACTAAATTAACTAGCATTTAACTAATCCTAACATAAGCATCTGATCCCACTTTCTATACACATCCTGAACCCATGCATCTGCTTCTAGGTGACCAAGCGCTATGCTACAAGTAATACCAAGCAATGACACTGCTAGGATTACCAAACAAATATGTGTTACACTCAAAGTGATTGTACTCATGTGTGTAATCTATCTAGCTTAATTACTTCATTAATGTAATAACTAGAAAATATTTAATAACTAATGGAAAAAATTAAATAAATAATAAATAACATTAAATGCATAAATAAAATAGCTAATCTATCCAAAGTTCTACAAGGTTTATCAGAAAGCTTATCTTTATTATCGCATACACTGTTGTGCTTGAGTACAATAATGCTTGAATAAAAATTTGTATACTTAATAACTCCTACTGTGGGCACTCAGGGAAAAATTATAACTTCCAAATGAAAAAACCTACAAGATCTTTATTGCAACTACAATATCTAATTATCATAAACATAGCTATACGTGCATATTGATAGCCAGAAAATAACATTGCATCAACGGGGCCTTGTTGATGCATGGTAAGATGCATCGACGGGGCCTTGTCGATGCATGGTAAGATGCATTGACGAGGCCTTGTTGACAAGGCCTAGTTCACAAGGCCTCGTCAATGCAGCCAACTAAATGCAACTCATCATACCCCCATGACTGAATGAAAACTTGTCCTTGAGTTCTTTTACAAAATTGGAAAGGTACAAGATTATTGATTGACTTTCTTCAAACAAAACAAATTGATCGACTTGATAAAAAATGTAGTGCTCAAGTGTACAAATCCACACATTACAAAAAGTGGTGGTGTTCAAGACACAAGATTGAACACCATGACACAACTCTATAAAAATGGATAGCACATTTCTTGATGTTGTGAAGCTTGTTGGAGAAGATCAGATGGTCCCAGGCGATGATGGTTCTTAAGGCTCCAAGGAACCTTCATTTACTTCACACATGGGTAGTGGTTAAGGTGGCTGTGGTTGTCTTATTGTTGTTGCAACTTTAGGTAAGAGGTAGAAAGCATCCATTAGTTCTTTCATTTTCTCCTCCTTGCTTCTGGGATTGTGCACCGTCTATGCAACTTTGCCAGTGTGGGTTGAAACAGGCACAACTTAAGGACATGAGATTGCTAGAAACAACTCCTTTGTGTTGACAAACCAAGAAACGAACTGTTTATGTTCAATGTTAAATGCACTAACTATGTCTTTCAATTCTTGGTAGTCATTCATCTATTTGGCTAGGCTCTCAGTGATTGATCATTGGTCTCTAAACCATGCTTTAAGAACTTCAAGTTCAGTGTTTACAGTCTCAAGATTAGATGGATAGCACATTTCTTGATGTTGTAAAGCTTGTTGAGACTATAAACACTAAACTTCAAGATCATATAATATATACAAGTTAGCCACTTGCTATTTTAACTCTAACTGTGGCTATCCAGTAGTCAACATTGGCAAGTTTGCATAATGGAGATTAGCCAATTCCATATACTTTATCATCTCTTTGATTTACAACACCTTTAAGCAGATTCTTGCTTTGTTGTAGGTATCAATCCCATCAATGATGGGTTGCCATGTTTCTCTTCCTTTTTGGAGTTGCTGGAGGGCTTCATTCATCTTTGCCTTCATCATTTGGCTGTGTTTCTTATTAATTTCTTTTTGTAGGCCAACCTAGTCCCTATTATGAATCTTCACTTTCTCAAATTTGAGGGCCTCATTCTTCTAGGTGGAAATTTCAATAACAAATTTTTGGCACAAGGCATGCACTTCTTCCATTGATTGATTTTGATTCTCTATGACCAATCTCCTCAATTCTATGTTCACCCTATCAGTTCCTTCTGCTATTGATGAAGAAATTCTTACATTTGGTCCTTTTGCACATCAACATTTTGTAGGTGATAATTTTGTGTGGTTAGGACTTCATTCTCCTAGCGCATCTGATTCAAGTCCTTCCAAATTGAATACATTTCAGCTTCTAGAATCATTCTTGAAGCTGTTTGAAAGCTTTGTCTCTTGATACTGCTAGGCTAAGGGTTGTAGGATCCACAAGTTAGGCATGAAGTCGAGTAACCTCCATAGCTAAGTGTTGATTTTTTTCTTGAGCCATTTCTAGTTGCTCCTACAAAATAATGCATCTACCCTTTATGTTTAGTAACTCTGACTGGGTTGTAGTGATGTTCTTTGGAAGATCAAAGATGTCCAGAGTTAGTTGCCCCATTCCCAACAGTCATTCTAGAAACTTTTCATGTTGGGCTACATCTAACTTTTCACTGATCATACGTATAGATTTCTACATATTTTGAAGTGCAGACATGTCTAGTATAGACATTATAGGTGCATTCAATGCTTTAGCTACATGGTTAGCCATCATTTCAACTACTATTGCCTACCCTTGGTGTTGCATCACCAAGATAGTTGCCCCTTTGCCTTCCTCCAATCGTATCAAGAAAGTGGTAGCATTCCTAGAGATTTCTGGGAATAAATGATGTGTTAATAGTAACACTGTCACCTCTTGAGCATTGGGATCTAGCTTTGTAGGTAGCAACATTCATTGGGAAAAAACTATTAGACCATCCCTCTCCATCTGGCTAACTATTTGAGCCATCTCATTAAGGTGACACATCACTGGCTAATACATAGATGGATCCATCCCACTCATTCCTACTCTTTGCTCTTGTTCACTTAAGAGCTATTCTCAAATTTTGTGCAAGTGTTCAATGACTATGCAAGCCTTTGGTGTTGTTTCCTAAGTGGGTGATGGTGGTGGCTACTCCTCTTCTTGGGTTGTCACTAGCATTTTATCTTTCATGATCTTTGACCATGAGGCCAAAAGAGCATGCCTAAGGGTATCATTAAAATAGTGAATAGTGCTTGCCCTTTTGCAAAGTTTCCTGATGAGGCATTGAAAGGGCAGGGTCTTCCTTCCACATTTGTTTTCTTTGAAGCACTTCTCAATCTCTAAGTAGATTAACTATGGAAGGTTGATGGGAAATTTTCCACTTAGAGTAGTGCATGCTTGAGTGGAGAAGGTGATTATCTTACTTGGCCTCACCGTTGAATTGAGGTGATAAGTTGCAATCTAAAAGTAAATTCACATTGTCAATGAGAGTGCATCATACTCCTTACAATAAACCCTGTAGCATCACTAGGTCTACTCCTTCTTGGCCTTAGGATCACCTTTTGTGGATAGTTCTACTAGTTACATTTTGGTATCAAGAAACCCAAGTGCTTGTGTGATAGCTTCTGCCAAGTAGGACACTTGAATGTCCTTGATTTTGGTAATAGACACTAGCCTTTGACTACTTCAGAAGAGATATGTCTTTGCCATGTACCATTTCCCATTGGATGTGATTACTAGCCACATGGGAGAGGCTTGTAGTTGTGTCTTGACATCCTCTAGAGCTTTCTTCAAGAATGGCCCAAAGTTGATCCCTTGAAGGATAGATCATTGAACTTCTTAAGACTAGATGATGTCTAGGCAAGCTTAAGTCAAAATGAACTCAAGCCTTGACACAGGTCTAGGCACTTCTCCTCTTTGGGATTGTTCTATAGGCACTTCTTCTTCTAGAATCTATTAGATAGATTCCACTTTGGGCTTCTTTTAAAGAGGTCCTATTGCATGGGTTGCTTTTGGTAATTCTTGGCCTTGTTCTTGTTGGCCCCTTCTAGCTCTAGGCCACTTTTCCCATGGTTGCGAGGGTTCTCCTTCCTATAGGTGTTTCTATTTTGGGGCTAGCTGTAATCATAATGAGACCATAGATTAGCAATCATTATGATGCCTTAAAGCAACGAAGACCATGGATTATGGCTAATTTAATTAATCAAATTATCATTCTATTAATGTATTATCATTAATAAACCATCCCAGAGGTTGTTGGAAGGGTTAATCATTGAAAACATTAAAATGTTTATGTTATTAAGGTTATTAACCCTTTGTGGAGTTTGAAAAATTTTCAAAAATTTTCATTAGAAACCTTAAGGTTTGTGGCCCCCACAATAAAGATCTTACCTCTCGTAAGCACATGATTGAAAAACAAAGTGACTTGGATAAACGGTTGGAAAGGTATGAGCTCTAGAAGGTTTTGGGCTTTGAAAAATTGTAAAAACTCCCTATGTTATGAACAAATGGAAAAAAATTTCTAAGTGCTATAAAGTATATATAGTGAGTACGTAGTACATCAACAAGGCCTCATTGATATAGCCATTAATCACCATTGACTTTGTCAAACTTTTAAAATAGAAGGAATTTTTGGATGAAATTAGGATTAAATGAAAGCTTAAAGAACCAAGAATAGTATGAAAACATGAGAAGAGGGTGTTGAAGCTCATAAATTTGGAAAAATGGAGAAAAATTGATTTAGTGGATGAATGAAATGAAAGATTAAGGAGCACTAAGTGGAATACTAAATGGAATATGCAACAAATAGGATTGTAACGATGTCAAAGGTAAGGAACCTTAAGTAACTAGACCAAGAGCTATGCAAGTGGGTCCTCTCCATAGTAGGCTCATGCCCTATCTACCCTTGCATAACCTCAACTAAAGCATCTGTGGGCCCCATAGTCAATTAATGGTCATGAAAAGTTAAGGACCAACTTGAAAGAATCTATCCAAGAATCCCAACATATCAGATCGAGACACAGAGCATAACATAGAACCCAGTAGTGAGGTGAGTTATGGTAGCATGGATGGATGATAGAGAAAGTGGAATGGAGTTCTAAATTGAGGCCATAAGAAGTCCCTTGTGGAATTTGTGTTTAAAAATGACCCAAGAAGATCCATCCTTAGTCCAAAACAAAACCATGAATTTTCAGTGACTTTGCATTGCCACTCTAAGATCGATCCACTTACTTAAGACACAAGAGTGCTTCCACAAAACAACCACTATACCACAAAGAGAGGAAAAGAGAAGTAGGAAGTAAGAGAGAGTGCCTTAGTTAGAGGGGACCTTTAAGCATAGGTGCATGTTATTCAAGTTTCACAACCAATTCTTGTAGCCTATTTATTTGTCCAAGGGATATGCTTTGAATTCCCACTATTTTTTTTGAAATGGAAACCACACCATGAAATGATGTTATTTGACTTCCTATTAGTGGGTGGTACAGAATGGTAAGAAGTTCATGAAACACACTCAAGCACTCAAGCAAGTAGAAGAGTACAAAGAGTGTTGAGTCCCCTTGAAGTCACACCCTTTACAAATCTTGAATCCTTCCTAATTTTGAAACTACCAAGGTCATTACTTGATTAGAAGTTGCTTTAATGGAAGAAATCTCAAATTTCTAGAATAAGGAAAACCATAGAGTTTATCGAATGGGCGGATGACATAGACTCACTACCTCTTCCATGAAAAATAAACCATGCCAAAGTCATTAGACATTAGAATTCAAAAATAGAAACCAGACATTGATAATCACAACATTAAGCACAATCCATCATTAGTAAATAGCAATAGTGTCATTGTGTCATGTGACAATAAAACATTTTTTATTAGCAAAAATAAGAAAATATCATACTTAGACAAAACAAAACAAAGTAAAATATTTAAGAAAGTGTAAAATAGTCAAGAGGGTTCAAATGTACTAAAGATGGTGTAAAATTAGAAAAATCAAGGATTTGTAAAAATCAAAAACATGAAAAACAAAAAGGTAAAAAACTGAGAAGCCTAATGGATTGTCAACATCAATGGCCATCTCCCCCACAACTGAGTTGGAAGGAGGAGATCTGAAAAATAGAACATGGTTGTGCATTTATTGAGGCAATACTTACATTGGCTTTTGTTGGTTCAAGGAAAGGCATTACTTGTTGAATGTTGACCACCTACTTTTTATTTGGGCATTTAGGCTTGTAGATCAACATGGCCCTAAAGGGAAAGCTTTGATCAATTACATAAAGTTCCTCTCATAATGTTTAGAATTTTTTATTTTGGGGTACATACGTGGGGTTCCAGTAGAGAACCTTATCTCTTGGTTGAAGTTTTACTTTCTTAATTCTAAGGTTATGACATTGCTTGCTAAATGTGTTGTTCACCTCATTCAAGGATAGGGCCACTAACTAGTTTTCATCTAGCATGTTCAGGTTGATTAATCTTTATTTCTGTGCTAGACTTAGATCAAGATTTAGATTACAGCTTGTTGAGAGTGTACGAAGCTTGAATTAAATCATAAGTGTCAAAAGTTTTTCATATACTAAATTGTAGGGAGAATAGCCAATAGGAAGTTTCCAAGTTGATCATTAAGCTTTATACTCCAATACTTCCTATATTTGTTAATGGTCTGCATTAATATTTTTGTAATCTCCCAGTTGGTTACCTCTACTTGAGTTTCGGCTTGGGGGTGGTAAGGTGTTGTTATTTATGTTGTACCCCTAAGTGTTGCATTGATTTTCTAAAGGTAACACATGTGAAGTGAGTTCCATTATCAGAAATTAGTGATATTTTGTTATATAAATTTGGTAATAGTGGATGATGTACAATCAGTAATAGCTATTGCTTCTACCCAGTTTGTGTACTAGTCAACAACAACTATAATATATGCCTTTCCGCTATACATGGGTGTGATGGGACCCATGAAGTCAACATCCCATATGTCAAAAGGTTCCAGTGGTTGAATCACTATTGAAGACATTCCATGCATGCGGTCATCCCCCCATCTCTTTGACAATGTTTACAAGACTTGAAAAACTAGTGGGCATGCCTAAAGATTATAGGCCAATAGTATCATACCATCAATATTTTTATGGTTGTGCATCTCCCTACATAGTGGCCTCTACAAGGTCCTTCGTGAGCATCCTGGAGAATGTGAAATTGATCTTTGTCAAGGACACACTAGTTGATCAGGCCATTGGCACACACCTTGTAAAGGTGTCCATTGATTTTCATAAAGTATTTGGCCTGATGAAGAAATTATTGCTTCTTCCTAAAATCAAATTCTTGTGACATCTCTTGAGTGAGAAGGAAGATAAGATGAGGATGCCATTATACCATATTTCTTTTGTAGGTGTTTGTTCCCTTATTGCTCCTGTAAAGAGGAGTTTGTATACAAATTGATTAGAGAGCAGGCTCTCCTCATTTTTATTGTCCCATCTTAAGGCATAGAGGTGGTCAACAATCACATTCTCAGTTCCTTTTCAATCTACCATAGTGAGATCAAATTTCTGTAAGATCACTAGCCACCATATGACATGAGGGCTCATCATCAGCTTGTTCATGAGGAAGTAGATTGCACAATGGTCCATATGTACAAATACTTTGTAACCAAGCACATAATGCCTGAAATTTTCCAGAGCATACACCACTACCATTAATTCTTTCTCTATGGTGGTGTAATTTAACTATGCTCCCACAATGCTTTGATTCATGCAATCGATATAGTCTGGATGTTTCTTATCATCCATCTACATGAGCACTACTCCCAAGGTGTAATTAGATGCATCTGTTATGATATGGAAAGGTCTGAACCAATTTGGTGCTCATAGGATTGGTGTTTCTACAAGTTTCTCCTTTAATTATTAGAATGCATAAGTTAGGCTCTTAGTTGGTTCCATGCATAGTGTGTTGCTATCTAAGTTAGCTATTAGCCATTGGATGCCCTCCTATTTTGTGGCTACTACATATAGACACCTTTGAATATTAATCTCTTGTGCACACTGATTACATGCTTTGATGTATGTACTCTTGATTGACCAGATCTTTTGCATGTAATTGCACCCATTATTGTTGAACACAATGCATGGAATACACTTCTTCTCAATATTTCCTAGAACATTTTTCTTGGATATTTCTAAAGATAGATCCTACATACCCATTCTTGCATCAACCATGCTTAACCAAGCCCTTTCCATAATGATGGGGAAGTCACTTTTGCAGTTGTCCACCTTGATCACTAGAAAATTAGCAAGATAGGACCATTCACAAACTATGGTAACAATGTCCTCTACTAATCCCAAAGGAACATTAATCAACTGATCTACTAATTTTAGATGAATGTTGCTCTTCTTGAGAGGTGGTAGGTTCTAGGCCTTGTACATGTCATGGAAGATGAGATTAACTCTGGAACTAGAGTTAAGAAGAGCCTTGCATGGCTCATATCCAGTAATTTGTAGATGAATGAGTGGACTTCTTGGATTAGGCTACCTACTTAATTAGCCTATAGATCTGTAAGCTCTTATTTTAGACAATATTCCTTGGGCATACACCTCAAGGGTTCTTCTTGTTTCTACTTTGAGCCCATCTATGATGTGGAAAAAGTTGTTCTCTTTGAGAATAACCATGGTCAGGTCTTCAATGTAAGAGTGAATATCATTAGTCCATGATGACATCCAGTGGTTCATGTGCTTACTATTTCTAGCCTTGGATTTGCCTTCTCATATTAGACACTTTAGAGTATGTCTGGTATTTTTCATTAAACAACTCTAACATAGTACTTCATCTATGGATAGATTTTGGATCCAGAGACTAGTATCAACTTTCAACTTTCTTGATGAGTATCCTTGGGAAAAGCTTGAGTTTCTGCCACTCATTTTCTATATTCTATAAGGTGGAGACATCATGAAAAGCCTATAGATGTGTCTATGGATCAGAGTTATATCCCCCCTCAAATCTTGGAATATTGTTCATGTCAGGTGCTTGATCTGACTATCCTTCATATGCCTAGTTGGGATTTTCACTACCTTTGCAATGTTGAGCATACTTCGAGTGACCAATAGAGGTTTATCATCATCACTACATCGATGATGCCAATAATGGTTTCAACCACCCCTTCGATTTTGGTGGCCTTCATGGCAATTGTTATCTTGCTTATGACCTTCATCATGGTTGTTTTGATGACACCAATGATGAGCAGCTTCCATGAGAACCGTCAAATGAAGAGGAATGTTTAGAATCGAATGAAGAGGATGAAGAGGAAGGTGGACCGCCATCACCACCATGGTGTCTGACACCACTCTTATGCTTATTATGATCACCATCCTTAGATCCCTTACCATTTTGGTGCTTGTCCAAGTTCCTACCTTGGCTATCACTTCTTCTTGAACCTATTTTATGGATAGTGGATCGTAAATTCATGTTCACACCCTCACCATCTATAATAGGGGGTGAAGAATCTTTATGTTGAGAATCTTTAATAGGATGATCCTTAATATCATCTTGATTTAGTAGGAATAAGGGATTGGTGTAATGTTTCCCCTTTATAGCTTCATAGAGTTTCTATTGACGTTGATCTTGTTTATAATGTGTTTCAATGAGGTAGTAGTTTTGAGTGTCATATCCATCCACAATGTATTCTTCATGAAGATCTACTATATTCAACTTCTTAAGGGTTTTGAATAGCATCTTAGGCAAAAATTGATTAGAAGGCAAGATAATGTTGCCCTTCATATTACACCATCGTAGCTATTCATCTTGATGTAGGATGAAGGTGAAGTTCAACACAAACTCATTTGGGTGAGTATATATCACCTTGCACTCTTGTGGGATTGGTGGTTTGGTATCTTTGTGCTTGCGAGAAGAAGAAGATATTTTTCAAAACAAAATAAAATCATCAGTGTGCTTTTATATTCTTATGTATAGTGGTAATGATATTGACCTTGAGGTTTGCACAACAATATTAATGGTATTCACTTAAATCTAAATAGTGCATGTTCCACAAACAAAGTCCCCAATAATGATGCCAATGGTGAGTAGCGAAGTACCCTTATGCCCAATGATATGAATCACAAAGCGTTCTAGTCGAATTCTATGGACTTTATCATTTCTGGTGCACTAGTCCTTTAGAAAATGAATCTAGCCTTAAGGTCAATCGTTGTCCTCCCAATTACACTTGTGACGTTCATTGGTATTGTTAAGTGTAACTGAGGCATCTAATTTTTATCATTTTGTGTTTTATAGTTTGGTGCTTAAAATGTAGATAAAAGAAATTGGATTAACTAAACTAAATTAACTAATTAACTAAATTTTAACTAATTCTAACATAAGCATTTGATCCCACTTCTGTACATGTCTTAAACCCATGTATCCACTACTGGGTAACCAAACACTATGTTACTAGGCATACCAAGTAATGATGCTACTTGGATTACCAAGCAAATATGTGTTACACTCAAAGAGATCGTACTCATGTGTGTAATCTATCTAGCTTAATTGCTTCATTAATGTAATAACTGAAAAATATTTAATAACTAATGGAAAACATTTAATAAATAATTGAGAACATTAAATGCATAAATAAAATAGCTAATATATCCAAAGTATTGCAAGGTTTATTAGAAAGCTTGTCTTTATTGTTACACACATTGTCATGCTCAGGTACAATAATGCTTGAATAAAGATTCGTATACTCAATGACTCCTGCTACAGGCACTCAAGGAAAAATTCTAACTTTCAAATGGAAAAAATATAAGAGCTTCACTACAACTACAATCTCTAATTTCCATAAATGTGGCTATATGCACATATTTCTGGCTAGAAAATAACATTGCATCGATGGGGCCTCTTTGATGCATGGTAAGATGCATCAATGAGGCCGGCCCAGTTGATGAGGCCTCATCAACATAACCAACTGAACATGACTCATCAATTGTCTTGCACCCCACTCCTCTCCTCTGGTGCAACACTTGTCGACCATCTAGCAAGGAAAGTGTAAAGGCTTCCCACTCAGTTATGTACTAACTTTATTTAATTATAGGTTAAAGGCATATGAGCCTAGACGAGCATGAAGAGGAAGAGCAGAGGATGGGAAAGTCTTTAATGCTTGGTTAATGTATATTTTCATATATAGTAGTATGAATTATGTATTATGTATGAAACACTTTGTACTCTTATATATACGATGATGATGTTCATGTGCTTTTGTATTTTACCATAGCAGTGCATATTTTGATGTATGTAGAGACATGTAATTTTATAAATTGAAATGTATGTTTATTTTCTAGTTTAGTATGAAATTTCTATGTAGTTTGAGCTCACTTAATATCATGTCTTTTGCACATCATTGGTTTTTAGTTATCATGCTTCCATTGTAAAATCACTAGTGATCCTAGGCATCACCCTACCCTAGCTAGGGCAAGGTGTTACAACAAATTCCTATGGAAGTTATAACTAGATCTTCTTGATATTTATAAGGCTATAATTACCAAGAAGACACTTGCCAACTATGGCTTGATTTTATTGTAACTTCCTAAAGAAGTTATAACTTCTTAAGGTAGTTATGAATAAATTCCCTAGATATTTGTTATTCAACTTAACCTTCCATGATGATTGTAACTACCATGAAGCCACTATAAAAAGGCTTCAAGGGTAGAATTTAAAGGGGGGATTTTGGATGGAAGATACTTAGAAGAATATTGAAGACTATAAAAGCATGGATTGCTAAAGACATCAATTCAGCTGCTTTGTTTTAATCCTATGAGTTCTTTTCATTCCATTTTGTTTTAGTTTCTTAGCTAATGGTCTAGATAATATTGTGCTTGGTATTTAATTTTGAATTTTCTAGATTATTCTTATAGCTCTATTTTTGTGCAATATTAGACTTCTATTAGTTTTGCCATATAGGAGCTTATGTTGTATTAGAAAAGCATCTTGAGCAATTGAATAGAAATGTCTCATAGAAATTACTTGTCTAAGTCTTAAGGGTCTAGGAAAATCTTTGATACATTGACTTGTTTAAAGTAGCTTCATTTTTTAAAGTTTATTGTCTTGATATTTTAATCTTAAAATTGTAAAATTTTTCCACTAGTTCTATTGTTTGCAATTCTTGACTACTATTGACTAGCCAAACAAAAGCTTGTACTTGTTGTTTACAAAGCATTTTGATAGTGTAATAAGATTATCTTTTGTGAAATTTCTTGTTGAGCTCAGAGGTTTTGGATAATTTGTAATATTTATATTGAATTGGAATAGCTTTATTATGAAGTGTTTTATCATGTTCAATATATCTTTCCTAAATGTTTGAGATTCACCAATTCTATTTTATTTTCTTTTCTCTTTCTAAATCCTTTGAATCTTGCTCTATTTCTAGTTTTCTTCTGGAATTTTCTTTTTGGGAAAAATTAGGAGTAAATTAGCAAAATTGTGCTGAAGCATTTTTGTGAAATTTTATGTGTTTCAAGTTGTGTAGTATAGAAAATATTTAGACTAAGTGACTTGACAAAATAGGAATCTTTAATAACTTACAATATTTGACAAAGCTAGCTAAATTTTTTTTATGATAGCCAATTACATTTTCATACACAAATCCAAACATTTTAACATTTACAATAGCAAACACATACTCATGTTTATTTTTTTTCATAACCACTAAATTTATTTGGAGGTATCTAGGTCTTAGTATTGCCAAAAGACCAGCAAGCATCTAAATCCTATTTTAAGGAGCATCGTCATTTCCCATGATCCCAATGTTGCAAGACCAAAGGCCAAACATTGGTGGTCCCAAATGGTCACCAATAGGGATGAGAGAAAGAAAAAAAGAAATATAGTCTAGGTAAGTAGAAATGATAGTATGCGAAAAAAAAGAATAAAAAAGTAAGGGAAGAAAAGAGGATATTGCCCATATACTAGTCATGATGATGATGTTATGCCACAAAAGTGGGGTATGGATAAATTCTACATACTGTATGACCAAAAAGGATTTCATATACATTGTAAAAGTAGCTCCTTCATATCCCACTCAATAATACACAATCACATACTTAGATGAAATAATGAAATAATGACATATTCAATCACTCAAAAACCTCACTGGTTATGCTAAGTACATAGAGTAGAAAAAGATAGATAGCATAGGGAAATATGAAGAAAATAACTAGAGAAATAGCAAAACATGAGATAAAGAGGAGGTATATATATGCAAAAAAATTTAAACAAAATAGATTTTAGAGAAAACTTATTATCTTGATTTAGTATATGTTTCGTTGTAGAAGAAAAGAGTTGATAGAAAAACAAATTGTTGTTGGAAGAACACTCATTTAGTGTTAAATAGTTAGTAGGTTTAATGTTGTAGTTTGACTACATGTAGTAGTACTTGAGGAAGCTTCTATTGATAGGATCTAGAAATTGATATACTTCCAAATCAAACAAAATGTATACATCATTTTGTAGAGATGGAATCACTAGAAAAGGATCCTACTAGTTGTGAGAGAATTTTGTACATCTATAGTTGAAAAAATGGCAAAGAACTAAATTGCCCCCATGAATATCTTTGATCCTGATATGTTTAGAATGGCAATGTTGAATATCTGCTTGATATTCATGTAAATCTCAAATATAATTTTACCTATGTTCTTCAAGAAAATCCAACTCAACACATTGCATGTTGTTGTTGTCTTAATATAAATGTCAATTGTGCAAAGTAACGTGGAGAGATGGGATATAGAGTTTAACTAGTAAGATTTCATAAAAAGTTAGAATGTATGGGGTATGACCAATAGTTGTATGAAAGGTACTATGATAGACCAATAGGACATGAGACAACTGTATGTGATAAGTGCATTGAGATTTATTAACTATGATATAAAGAAAGCATATGAAAGTTTTATTAGTGGATTCAAGTTGACCATTAGACTAAGGATAATAGGGTGATGAAGAGGATTAGGTGATGTGGTACATGGAATAGCAACTAACTACCTTCTTACTTTTGAACTGACATCCATTGTTAGTTACAATTTGGAGAGGTACATCGAAGCAAGTTATGATGTGATCAAGAATGAAGTGAAAAATGAAGTGGAAGTTGGTGGAATGCAAAGGAACAACCTCTACCTACTTGGTGAAATATTCTATAGTAGTTAAAATAAATTAGTGTCCACCAAATGAAGAAGGCCTAATAGCATTAATAAGGTCTAGAGCCCATTTTTGAAAGGGCCATGTGATATGAGATATGTTAAGCTCCTAAGAAGGAACATAGATAAGAGAGGCATGCCTTTGGCTAGTATTGCATGTCCTACCTAGGTGATATCCATCTTTGGCTAAGTTTTTCTATTAATAGCCTAAAGAAATAATACAAGTGTCTAGGAAGCATAAATGTAAGTGTTTGTCATAAACTACTGAGTGAATCTAATCAAGGACTATATTAGACTCTGTAGGACTAAGACAATGTATAAGAACTTGCATAGAAGAAACATGACAAAGGATATCAGGATTCACTAATTGAAAATGCCTACTACATTTATGCAAAGCATTCTTTTAAAAGGATGTAAGATGACTAGAGGCTTTTCCAATAGTAAGGTAATGAAAAAGGTTAGCATATTGCTAATTATCATCATTCATGTGGATTATCCTTCTAAGGATGTTAAGAAATTGTGTAAAAGGTCTTAAGAAAATTGACTGAATGATTTGATCTCACATACCAAAACAATCACCATGGATGAAAAAAGCTACTAAAGCATCGATTAACATTGTTTTGGAGCATGGAATGTGGCTTAAAGTATGAGTGGAAAAAATTATATAAGTTCCTTAGCCATTTCTAGATAAGGAAATAAGTGAGGAGCCTTGTAATCATATTCATCATTAACTTGATTAATGATCAAATGAGAGTCACCATAAACAATAATAGTTTTGACTTGATTTTGTAAGGCCAGTAAAAGACCCCGTATTATAGCCTTATATATAGCTATATTGTTAGTATAAGAAAAATCAAGCAAGCTTTTAAGCCTAATAAAGAACTTGTTTGGTAGAAAGGGTAAGGACATAGGTTGTACTGGATCTAAAGGAAGTGTGTGCTTCATTGAAATAAAGCATAATATCTGAATCCTTGGCAACATTATGTAAGCTCTAAATAATGTCAATTGTTTCAAAGGTAGAGATGAGATGAACTATAACTTAGCCATTGATTGAGTGCTAAGACAAAAAATAAAGGATAAACTCAATGAAAAATGTCTTCTAACAAGCTAAGTGGTGATTGTTGGAAGGATTGATAGTAATGATTTTAAGAATGTTATGATTGTAGATAACAAAGGACCTGACATTGAGAAGATAATGTCTCCATTTTTAAGGACAAAGATAAG
The DNA here is from genome assembly GCA_015680685.1 of Gnetum montanum. Classification (NCBI taxonomy): domain Eukaryota; kingdom Viridiplantae; phylum Streptophyta; class Gnetopsida; order Gnetales; family Gnetaceae; genus Gnetum; species Gnetum montanum. The sequence continues at coordinate 154,946 of MNCI01007825.1, forward strand.
ACTTTTCATTATCAAAGTACCTAGTCTCACAGTCGAAGAAAGGATGAGATATGTAGTATATAGGAAGATCACCTTCATAATTTCACCTTTAACAGAGCATTGCAAATATGGAATGATAGGATTTGGAGAGATAGAGATGAAAAGATTAGCTCAACTACACATGGTGTAGAATAAGAAGAGTGGTTAAGGCTTCTTTGATGTAATCAAAGATCTTTTGGTACTTCTCGTCCCAAATAAAAGAGGTGGATCTATGAAGTAAATTGGTTAAAGAGTTAAGACGATTAGTAAGATTAGAAATGAAGTGGTAGATCAATTAAAGATAACCTTGTAGAATATCCATATCTTGAATGTTTCTAGGTGGTGCAAGATCTAGAATAACATTAACCTTATCTGGGTCAATTGGTACACCTTCTTGAGAAACAAGGTAACCTAACATCAAACAAAATTGGCTAAGATGAAAGATGACAAAGCTATCAAAAATTATAATTTAATAGAAATCAAGTTAGATCATGAGAATCCATCCTTTGAAATTCATTATTTAGAAAAATCATTTGATAGTATTATCTCTAAATAATATTAGTTAATAGATAAGTATTTTAGCAATAGTTTCAAATGTAAGCTATGAAGCTTTAAATAAATATTAACCACTTCTAAATCACCAAACTAACCTACTACTATAAAAAATGCCTTAGAGCTAAAAGATAAAATTAATGATAGGAAAAAATTGTAACAAGGAGCTAAAGATCCTTAGAATCAAGAGAACTTCCCTAGATAGTGTAGGAAATCAAGTTTCATCAAAGATGGAAATTATGACATAATTAAATATTTAAAGAGAATTAAAGACAATATCAATATATATCAATTATTATAGATGAATCTCTTTCATAAAAATATTTTTGAATGAATCAAAGGAAAAATAAATAGATCAATCAACAATAGGATTTATTTACATCAATGATGATAAATTGTGTTTTTCATATGCTCTAATACCAGGGTGGCTGTGATATTAGGTACATGATATCAAGTATGCAATATCATGGCCCAAGATGCGATATCATACATTTGATATTGTAGAGTTACTCCTAGGTCTATAAATACAACCCCTGGGTGCATGATTGAAGTAAGTTTTTTGTAGTCAAAGAGCGAAACTCTTGCAGTTTGTTCATTTGAGAGTTAGAATATTTTCCAAGTACCTATAGCAGGAGGTCTAAGTGTGAACGAATCTTTATTCAAGCATTGATGTACCTAAAGACACCATTGTGTTGACAATAAAGATGAGCTCTTTTACTCATTCCTTATAGCACTTGAGACTTTCTTTCTTATGCATTTATATTTCATGAAATTTACATTAATTTTATTTATGCACTAATTAATTTTAATTAATTAGGAAACTCATTAAAATACACAATCACGACCCCTTCGAGCATACATGTGACACTTGGTAGCTCAGAAGCTATTAGCATTTAACAACCCAATAGTGTTTACACAAAGTTCAGGATGTGTCCAGGAAGTGGGAATGGTTACTTGTGTTAGGCTAGATTAGATTATAGTTTACTTAGTGATTAATCATTCTTAAGTTTATTCTCATTCTAGGTGAGTAATTTCATAAAAACAAAAAATAATAAAAATCTTATGCCTACGTCACACTTAAGCATACAATTGCATTCCATAAGTGGAACTAGGAAGACAATGAACAAACAACACGCACGCACTATTTAGCTCTAGTGTACTTAGTAATTATAGTCTGCAGAATTCAATTGGATCACACATGAATGCCTGTGATTCATATGATTAGGTGTAGGGGTATCTTGCCGCTCATCATTGATGCCATTGCTAGGGACTATAGTTCTTCGTGCGCTATCTAAACCCAGTGAAACTTAATAACCTTGTTGTTTGAACCCTAAGAGTCAAATCCTATGAAAACAAAAATTATTATCATTAAATTAAACTTAAACTACACACTACTTATAATTTTATTAACAAAAAATGTCTTCTTCTCATAGGATCCCATCTCCACCCAAGGCAGTCCAGGTGCCTTAGCAATATTGGATGGTATATGCTCATCTTGATGAGTATGTACCAAACTTCACCTTCATGTTGCATCAAGATGAATTGTTGCAGTGGTGTGATATGAAAGGTAATATTCTGTTGTCACTTCATCAATCTATTCCAACAATTCTCCAGCTAATGCTAGCATGGCATAGGCTTTAACATCTTCATAGAGACTATGAGATGTGAGATCCCAACTCAAGGGATTATCATCCCACTAAAGCACAAAGATTAAGGGATCGTTAGCTAGAGCACCAACATGAGCTTGTGAAGGGTAAGGGGTCACATATTTTTCCACCTCTGCTTGAACCAATTGTTGAAGGAAACCACTTCTTTAGTGATTCTCCTCTCTCTGACTTTGTTCAAGGAGCCCTCAACCAAAATGTACAATCCACAATTCATAATCCAGGTTCTGGTCAAAATGGATCCAATGACAAAAACGGATCTGGATAAGGAAGTTAGGAAAAGGAGAACAAAGGAGATCATGATCATGAGCATTGAAGGAAGGGTGATAGGTGCCAATGCGAAGCAAGTTCCCCTTCTTCTTTCCCTTCATCATCATCTTCTTCTTCTTCTTCTGGTTCAGATCATGGCTACAGAAGAAATAACCATGATGGAGGTGATCGATGGGACTAGAACAATACAAGGGATCATCGAGATGGTCATGATCGAAGACATGGGCAATCCAAAGAGGCCCATCATCAAGAAAAAAAGGCTAGTAGAGAACATTGTAGGCACCACCATCATGGCCTTGATGAACCTCTACTTGTTACTCGGGGCATGTTGAATATTGCAGAGGCTGTGAAGATTCCAACAAGGCATGTGAAAGACAATAAAATAAAAAGGTTGGACATGAACAACATCCCTCAGTTCGAGGGAGCATATGATGCTAATCTAAAAAGTCATCTTTAGGCCTTCCAAGATGCATGTTCCCTACAGAATATTGAAAATCACTAACAAAAGCTGAAATTATTTCCAAGGACACTTATAAAGGAAGTAGAAAATTGGTATCAATCCTTGGAACTAGAATCAATTAGGCGGTGGAGTACCTTCCAAGATGCATGTGCCTTACAAAATATTGAAAATGACTAACAAAAGCTGAAATTATTTCCAAGGACACTTATAAAGGAAGCAGAAAATTGGTATCGATCCTTGGAACTAGAATCAATCAGGCAGTGGAGTACGGTGTTTGAATTCTTCAATGACAAATATCAAACATACTCTTGAGTATTCAATCTAAGGAAATAAATTCAAGGGTGGAAGCAAGGAAATCATGAGCCCTTGGATGCTACTATTGACCAATACTACTATCTATTGCATAGGTGTCCTAGCCATGGATACTCTCAGCTTGATCAGCTTTGCCATATCATATACAAGTTGCGGTCTGAAACAAGGAAAACCCTTGGTGTCTATGCCCAAGGGAGATTGACAAAGTTAAGCACCCATTAGATTCAAAAAGTAATTGAGAAAGTTGCGAAGGAGGAGGGAGAACTAAGAAAACATGAAACTGTAGAAGAATATAATAGAGACCCTTCTATTCAGAAAAGGAGGGTTCAATTTTATGATAGTGAGGATGAATTCACCAAAGATGAGGTGGTTAATCAAAAAACCTTGCCACTCTAGAAATTGTAATAAAAAATTAGGGCTAAGAGTGATTAATTATGGGACTCCATGGACAATAGGTTTTAAGCTATCTTAAAAATTATAGAAGAGTCCAAGGAGAAAAGTGGTGAGCGTGAGCACCAAAGACGTAAAGAAGCTGAACATGCCATATTTAACGGTAAGGATAAAATGGCTACGATAGAGATGGCTATGAATAGCGACTCAGATGATGATGGTGGGTGTGACTTCTACCAGTATGAACATCTTAAGGGATGTTATCCAATTGTGTTACACTTGTAGGAATCTGGGATGTATGCCTTATATCCACAACAATTCCACCAACAATTCCACCAACGACAACAATACTATCCAAGTGGAACTCCACAACAACCGTACAAATTTTATCAGTAGTGGCAACAATCACAATTATGGGCATTTCCACCTCTAAGATAGCAATACCCTTACCAGCAATTAGATCCCTATGGTTACTATGTCAGCAACCTTCATCTCCATGGGACTCCTCTAGTCATGTTGTTGCTTACCAACGTCACCATTACCTTCTTAAAACATATCAATCACCCTATCTAAGGAGGGATTCCACCTACTATCCTCATGCACCTTTTGTTCCTACACTCCATCTGCTACATAGCTACCACCTACTTCATCCCTGCAGGGTGAACTGCCTGCCCAACCACAACAAAAAAACACTACAGGGGTGGTTAATCTACAATCCGTTAACCCATCAAGCAGTTTGGATACAAAAATAAAGAAAAGACTCTTTTTTTGACCTTACAATTCACCAAAGCCCTTAGACACATTGGTGTTTGGTAACCTTGCTCCTCCACCTTCCTCTGTTTCCTCTCTATTTGAGTCCCCTTCAAACCAAAATCCTTCTCAAATCCATACTGTAATGCTAACACATGTTGTATTTGATTGGATTCGAGATAGTAACCTACCCAGAAAGTTAGCTGATCCCGAGAGTCCCCTAGTATACTTGCAAATTACTAGGAATGAGCATTGTAAAGCTCTTCTTGACTCTAGCTCTGATGTGAATTTGATCTCACATGAAGTGTACATAATGTAAAACCTTCCTTCCTTGAAGAAGAGCAACATCTGGTTGGAACTGGTAGAGCAGTCCATCACTGTTCCATTAGGACTAGTTGAGAACATCATCACCACCATTTGTGGGTGGTTATAGCTTGCTAATTTTCTAGTAATCAAAGTGGAGAACTATAAGGGGGATTTTCCAATTATTATGGGAAGCACGTGGTTAAGTACTGTTGATGCCAAAATGGGCATTAGAGATCTTTCCTTAGAAATATCAAAAGAAAATGAGTTTAGAAAGATCAAGAAGAAGAGAGTTCCATGTATCACGTACAACAATTCACGGTGCCATTATGTGCAGAAGTTATGGTCAGTAAAGCAAACATCCATATATGCATGTAAGTAGTGTGCACTCGAAACTAAGATCTAAAGAAGTTTGTACACAACAGCTATAAAATAAGAAGGTACCTAGTGGTTGATAACTAATTGTAGCAACAATACATTGTGCATAGAACCTACTAAGGGCCTAATGTATGAATATGTTGTAAGTATGGATGAACTTGAGTAAGTTCATCAGCAACTCTCCAAAGGAGCAAATGACAATGTCAATTCAGGAGAGCTGGAAATTCCTAAAAATTTTAAATAAGAGCCCCTTGAATTGAAGACACTAGTGCCTGGAATGGAGTACACATTCTTGAAAAATGGGAAGGTGTTTATTATTAATGCTAGCCTTGCTATAGAACAAAAAAAAAGTGGATAAAATTTGTAGAAAAATGGTCAACAACCTTTTCCTGGTCATATTTTAAACTCACTAGGATAAATTCAAGAATATGCTAGCACCGAATATACACTAACCTCATCATTAAGTCGAAATGATAGCCGCAATGACGTTTGAATCCCAAATTAAAGTAGATTGTCAAAGAGAAGATTGAACAACTCCTCAAGGTAGGATTCATCTACCCTATCATAGATAGTGAGTGAGTCAGTCCACTTGTGATCGTACCCAAGAAAGAAGGAAAATGGCGGGTGTGTATTAATTTTTGGCAGCTCAACATGGAAACATTCAAGGATCATTTTTTGTTTCCTTTTGTAGACCAAGTGCTGGACACCATTTCTGGGCACATCTATTATAGCTTTATGGATGGTTATAGTGGCTATAACCAAATCTGGATTGCATCAGAGAACCATGCAAAGACAACTTTCACAAGTCCTTGGGGGACTTTTTCTTACTGTCAGATACCATTTGGTCGATGTAATGCCCCAACAACATTTCAACAATTATTTCTCAGCATTTTTCAACAACAGATTGGTAGTAGGGTAGAAGTTTTCATGGATGATTTTTCTACCTACAAAGCTATGTTCGAGCCAGCCCTGGACTATCTTGAGCAGGTATTAAAGAGATGTGTTGAAAGAAACCTCTGGCTCAATTGACAAAAAATCCATCTTATGGTCCAAGAAGGCATAGTCTTAGGTCATCGTATTTCAAAAGAAGGAATTGAGATGAACCTTAAAAAAATAAGGATCATCTAAGGAATAAACTACCAACCCAAAATAGTCAAAGAAGTATGGTCATTCCTTGGTTATACTAGCTACTATCAGCAATTCATCAAGAATTTTTCCAAAATCACCAAGCCATTGGTAGAATTGACAAAGAAGGATGTATCATTCATTTGGACCCATGCATATGAAACAAAATTTCAGAAATTAAAACAAAATATTTTTGGAACTCCAATTCTTCAAGCACCTGATTGGTCCAAACCATTTCATGTGATGACTAATGCATCAAATTATGCTTTGGGAGTAGTTCTTATGTAGATGGATGATAAAAAAAATGTCCATATTACATTAACTACACAAGCTAGAGCATTGCAAGTGCATAGCTAAACTACACCACCACAGAAAAAGAGTTGATGGCAACAGTGTTTGCCTTAGAGAAGTTTAGGTACTATGTGCTTGGCTACAAAGTGTTCATGCACATAGATCCTAGTGCCATTTGATTTCTAATGAATAAACCAATGGTAGGCCCCCATGTCATATGGTGACTCATGATTTGGCAAGAGTTTGATCTCACGATCGTAGATCTCAAAGGTGTGGAGAATGTGATCGTGGATCACTTATTGCTACTAAGATGGGATGACAAGGAGAAAGAGAGCCCTTTATCTGATCAATTCCCTAATGAATCTCTCTTTGTAAGGGCTATTAATGCATAAATGCTTGATGAACCAAAATGGTATGACACCATCCTCACTGATTTTCTCAAGCAAGAACTGTTGCAAGGGTTGGACACTAGAAAGAAACAATAGTTTCTTCACCGGGTTAAGCATTTAATGGAGATTAATGGAAACCTTTACAAAGTCTATCTTGATGGCTTGGTATGTTGGTGTGTTCATAATACAGATCAACTAAATGTTCTCTAGGATGCTTACGAAGGTCCTTGTGGGGGACATTATGCTGGGAGATGCACAGCCATAAAAATCCTCATGGTAGGGTGTTATTGGCCAACAATCTTCAGGGATGCACACCAATTCGTCCATGCTTGTAACCGTTGCCAAAGGGATGGTGGAATGATAGCTCGAATGGAGGGGCCACAACAATGGATTCAACCTCTTGAGCCATTTCGTATTTGAGGCATTATCTTTATGGGTCCCATTGCACCTTATCAAATGGAAAGGCATATATAATAGTCATAGTTAACTATACCAAGTGGGAAGAAGCAGTAGCTATCATCAATTGTACATCCACCACTGCTACTCGGTTTGTACAACAAAACATCATAAATAGGTTTGGTGTACCTCATGCATTAATTTCTAATAATGGAACTCATGTTATAGGTGCCACTTTTCAAAAATTGATGTAGTGCTTGGGGGTTGAGCATAAACTCACAACACCATATCACCCCCAAGCCAATGGTCAAGTTGAGGTCACTAATCAAGAGATTACAAAAATTTTCACTCGTACCATTAACAAATATCAAAGGGACTAGAGCACTAAATTAAATGATGCCCTTTGAGTGTATCACTCCACATGAAAGCTTATCATAGGTTATTCTCTCTATGAGCTCATGTACGGAAAACTACCAACACTGTCCATCCAATTCGAACTCCGTACACTCTCTACAACCTATGATCTTGACCTACATCTAAGTCTAGCATAGAAAGAATGATTAATGAATCTCAACTTACTAGATGAAAATCAATTAATGGCCCTGTCATCCAACAAAACGCATAAGGCATTCAACAAGAAACACCAGGACCTCAAAATAAGAAAAGTCAAGTTTCAACAGGGAGACAAGGTTCTCTATTGGAATCCTACACATGTACCCCAACAAACTAAATTTCAAACATTATGAGAAGGACCTTACATTATTGATGAGACTTTTCCATTTGGGGCCATGATCATCTACAAACCTGACAACCCAAACAAGAAACAACTAGTCAACATCCAATAAATAAAACCTTTCCATTAGCCTAAGCCAACCAACTCAAAAAACACCTCACCAGATGGACAACCATGCTCAATATTTCAAATCTCCCCCTTCCAACCTAGTTGTGGGGGAGCTAGCCACCCATACTAACACTTTATGTGAATCCTCAGTTTTTGACTTTTCTGTTTCACACATTTTTGGTTTTACAATTTTTTGTTTTCATCTTCTTTGTTTTACATCTTCATTTTACATATTTATATTTTTCAAATTATTGATTTTTTCTTAGTTTTTGTTTTATACCATCATTAATGTATTTAATATTTATTGCCTACTCTTTTACTTTCTTTTATGTTTGCTCGTGTTTGATGTGTTGCTCTACTTTTTCTACTAATAAGATGGCAGGTACAATGGTAGTGCGTTACTCAATAGTGGTATGCTTCATTTGTAAATTGATTGTTGATGTTTGGTTTCTAACTTTGAATGTCGTTATTAATGATTAGGACATGATTTCTTTTCATGTAACATGTAGTGAGTCCACATCATCCACCCATCCACATACTTTATGATTTTCCTCATTTTGGAAGCATGCAGTCTCTTCTTCATTAATGCACCTTTAATAAATTGGTAACTTGTGTAGTTTCAAGAATTAGGAAGGAATTAAAGGTTTAGATAAGTTGTGGCTTCAAAGGGATGTGGTATTCTTCGTGCTTTTCTATTTTCCTACGTGTAGGAGTGTTCTCGTAAGCTTCTCACTATTTTGCATCATTTCAAAATAGGAAGTCAAATAAGTCCTTGCATGGTGTGGTTCTCATAAAAAAAAAAAACAAGATGAGAATTCAAAGCATACCCCTTGGATAAAATAAATGCAGAAAATGCATGGGTCTTTGCATGGTGAAATTTCCATTTAAGAAAAACATGGGAATTCAAAGAACACCCCTTAGACCAAATAAAAAGGCTACAAGAATTGGTTATGAAACTTGTCTTGTCTCCTCTAACTAAGGTCCTTTTTCACTTCTTACTTTCACTGCAATTTTTAATAGTGGTTATTGTTTGGAAGCATTCTTGTGTCTTAGGGGATGGACTAGCCTTAGAATGTTGATGCAAAGTCACTGAAAGTGGTTGGTTTTGGTATGGACGAAGGATGGATCCAACCAAGTCATTTAATCAAAAACTTCACAAGGGACTACATGTAACCATAATTAGGAACTCCATTCCATTCTCTTTGTTATCCATTTATATTTTTCATGCCTCACCTCACTGTTGGTTTCATGTTTTGATTCAATGTTCTGGTTTGATGAGTTGAGTTTCTCAATCATTTACTTTTGGGTTTTTTTGTACTTAACTTTTCATAACCATTAATCATCCACTAAGCCCATGGACTCCTTGATTTGAAGTTATGCAAGGGCATAAAAGGCCTGTGCCTACTTTGGAAAGGACCCACTTACATATCTTTTGGTTTGGTTAAGTTAAGTTCTTTACCCTTAGGCATTGTTACAGTCAAATTCTTTTTATTTACCCCATCCATGTCATCCAATTGTACGCACCTTCATAACTATTTGTAATGAAATCCTTTGTATTGTTGTGAATACCCTCCTTCTAGTATTCCTTGTGTTAAAATTTTTCTAAATTTTATGGATCACTTCTCTTACTTAACCCATTCATCAGTCTTTTCACTAACAATATCAAGTAACCAATCTATTACAATCACAACTCAACCAAATAAAATCATCAACAAGACAAGGTATTCAGCCATTATCTATTACAGTATATATACTAATCCTTGGTTTGGTTGTGATTGTAGTGGGAAGTGTGGACTAGAAGCGAGACTATCTTCACCAAGGGGGATGCAACCATATCACCCGTGAAAGATTGTTCATGATCGTTGGATCTCTTCTACCTCTCCGTCATTCTTCTATTGTCAAGAGGGGTTGGATGTCCTTTGGATCCATGGGTGTTCTTTACTATTGTCATGAACACCCAATTTTGTACACAATTGTAATGTTGTATGCTTGATCACTTCTATATTTTTCTGTTTTCTCTATGTCACTTTGCATGTCAATCAAATAAGTCCATACCCATTAATATATTTTGTAAAGCACATGTTCCTCTTCTGTTGTACTCAAGGATGAGTTTTCATTCAGTCATGGGGTATGATAAATTGTGTTTTTCATATGCTTTGATATCGAGATAGCCACGATATCAAGTACATGATATCGAGTATGCGATATCATGGCCCAAGATGTGATATCACAAGGTTACTCCTGTGTTTATAAATATAGCCCTCAAGCATACGATTGAAGTAAGTTTTTGGTAGTCAAGTAGCAAAACTATCGTAGTTTGTTCATTTGAGAGTTAGAATATTTTCCAAGTGCCCACAATAGGAGGTCTAAGTATGAACAAATCTTTTTTCAAGCATTGATGTACCTGAACACACCATTGTGTTGGCAATACAGATGAACTCTTTGATTCATTCCTTGCAGCACTTAAGACTTTCTTTCTTATGCATTTATATTTCATGAAATTCACATTAATTTTATTTATGCACTAATTAATTTTAATTAATCAAGAAAGTCATTAAAATACATAAGCACAACCCCTTTGACCATACATGTGAAACTTGGTAGCTCAAAAGAGATTAGTGATTGACAATCCAGTAGTGTTTACACAAAGTTCAAGATGTGTCTGGGAAGTGGAAACAATTACTTGTGTTAGGCTAGATTGGATTATAGTTTACTTAGCAATTAATCACTCTTACCTTTATTCTTGTTCTAGGTGAATAATTTCATAAAAACACAAAATAATAAAAATCTTATGTCTAAGTCAAACATAACCATACAATTGCATTCCACAAGTGGGATTGGGAAGACAATGAATGAACAACATACACACATTGTTTAGCTCTAGTGTACTTAGTAATTATAGTTTATAGAATTTGACCAGATCACATGTGAACACCTATGATTCTTATGGTTGAGCGTAGGGGTACCTTGCCACTCATCAAATGACAAGCATAATGTTAAGCACTCGAGTGTAGTTAACAAAGATGCTTCACTAGAGCAGGTTCACTCCAATATTAAAATTACCTTCCAAATACTAAATCTAGATATTATGAAAAGATAAATAATATGCTAGAAAACAAGAAAACTAGTTTTCTTCAATTATCAAAAGAGAAGATTACAACATGGTTCCACAACTCACAAAACATCCAAACCACTCTCAACACTCAAATGATGATGTGGAGTAGGATCTACAACCATACAATGGTTATTCTTAACGTAAGACACAACTAATAGAGAATCTCTTCCACAACCTAAGACTAAGATCTCAACACATAATCAAGACTAAGAGCACATAGGTTAATTGATGAGTTTCGGTCTATTGTGTCAACTAGGCCTTATCAACATAATCAATTGCATTGAAAAGGCCTCATCGACTAGGCCCCATCAATGAGAACTCATTAACATAGTCTACAATGTTGATGTGGCCCCATTGATGTAGGGGTCTATTCCGGTCTATAAATACAAGCTTGTCAGCTGCATTTATGACATCAATTTTCAAAGTAGTAGTGGAGCTCTTGCAGTTTGTCTATTTGAAAGATAAAATATTTTTCCCGAGCACCCATAGTAGGAGTCATTGAGTGTATAGATCTTTATTTGAGCATTGTTGTACCTGAGCATGATAGTGTGTGCGGCAATAAAGATGAACTTCTTCATAAACCTTGCAACATTCTAGATATCTTAAATTTTTCATTTATGCATGTAACGTTTTTAATTATTTATTTAATGTTTTTCTATAATTAAGCTAATGAAGTAATTAAGTAAGATAAGCTAGATAGATTGAACACATAAGTATAACTGCTTTGAGTGTAACAAATATTCTCTTAGTAATCCCAACAACGTTATTGCTTGGTACACCTAGTAGCATAGCACTTGGTAATCCAATAATGAATACATGTGTTCAGGATGTGTGCAAAAAGTGGGACTAGCTACTTATGTTAGGACTACTTAGATACTAGTTAATAATTAAATTAAATTAGTCAATCCAATTACTTTATCTCTCTTTAAACACCAAAATCATAAAATACAAAATGATAAAAATCAAATGCCTCAATTACACTTAACCATACTAGTGTACATCACAAGTGTAATTGGGAAGACAATGAACAACCTTAAGGCAAGGTTCACTTCCTAGAAGACTAGTGCACTAGAAACTATAAAGTCCACAGAATTCAACCTAATCACACATTAACGTTTTTTGATTCTATTGGTTAGGCGTAGGGGTACCTCGCCACTCATCATTGGCATTGTTACTAAGAACTTTGTTTGTTGAAATATGCACAAACTCAAGGGTCAACATCACTCTCAAATGACATATAATTACTAAGAACATTGATAATTTTATTTATTTTACAAAATGTCTTCTTCTGATAGGCATGAAGATGTCAAACTATAGGTCCCATAGGAGTGCAAAGTGGTATATACTCATCCAGATGAGTATGTATCAGACTTCATCTTCATCCTACATCAAGATGAACAACTACAATGGCATGATATGGAGGGTAACATTGTCTTGCCCCTCAATTGACCTGTACCCAAGATGGTATCTCAAACTCTTAAGAATTTCAGCATTCTAACCTTCATGAGGAATATATTGTGAATTGTTATGATACTTAGGAATATTATCCCATTGAAATACAATGCAAGTGAGATTGACATTAGCAAAACCACCATAAGGCTATGAAGGTGAAACATTTTACTAATCCCTTGTTCCTACTAGATCAACATGACAATGAGGATCCTCCCTTTGAAGGTTCTCAACATGAAGATTCTCCACCCCATGTTATTGGTTATGAGGGTGTGACCTTAAACTTGTGATCAACTATTCATAAACCAGGTTTGGGAAAAAGTGACAATCAAGTGAAGGACTCAAGAAAACATCACAATAGTAAGGGATCTAAGGATGGTGGTCATAATGAGTGAAATCATGGTGGTGGACACCATAGTGGCAATGGTGGTCCACCTTCCTCTCCATCCTCTTCTTTTGATTCTGAACATTCCTCTTCATCTACCGATTCTCATAGAAGATACTATCAAAATACTCATAATGAAGGTGATCAACAAGACAACAATGACTGTCAAGGCCATCAAAAATGCAGAGGTGGTAGGAACCATCATCATCACAATCATGATGAGGAACCTCTGTTGGTGACTAAAAGTATGCTTAACATTGCAGAGGTAGTTATAATTCAAACCAAGCATATAAAAGATAGTCAGATCAAGTGCTTAAACATTAATAATATTTCACAATTTAAGGGGGGATACAATTCTAATTAGTAGAATCATCTACAAGCTTTCCATGATGCCTACACCTTATAGAACATTGAAAATGACTGGCTGAAACTCAAGCATTTCCCCAAGACACTCATTAAGGAAGCTAAGAGCTAATGTCAATCCTTGGAACCAAAATCCATTCACCGATGAAGTACCATGTTAGAGCTATTTAATGATAAATACAAGGTATAATCCAAAGTGTCTAATCTAAGAAGTTAGATCCAAAGATGAAAATGAGGAACACATGAACCCTTTAATTCTGCTATGGGCAGATATTATTCACTCTTACACCAATGCCCTAGCCATGGTTATTCTTAGAGGAAACAGCTTCGTCGCATCATAGATTAGCTTAGAGCAGAAACTAGAAGAACTCTTGGGGTATATGCCTAAGGGAGACTATCTAAACTAAGAGCTCATTAAATCTAAAGGATGATAGAGCAAGTAGCAAAAGAAGAACCCGAGTTATGAAAGAGGAAGAGCAAAGAAGAGTATAATAGGGACCCTTCCATCAAGAAATGGGAGGTCTAATTTTGTGATAAGGAGGAGTTACCACTCGATGAAGTGATGAACAGAAAAAATTTGCCCATCCAAAAATTTATTTCTGATATTTCAACAAAGGTTGATAAATTATGGGACTCTTTGGATGAAAAATTCCAAATTACTATGAAGATTGCTAAAGAATCTAAAGAGCAAAATAGTGATCATAAAGTTGCTACCATAGAGGAAGTTGTGTAAACTGACTTTGATTATGAAACTGGTTGTGACATTTGTCAATACAAAAAACCAAAGGGATGTTGCCCTATGGTGTCACACTTACAAAAGTTTAAGGTGTACACATTGAATCCTTGAATAGCACATAGGAAAGCACCCAAATGATTACCTTATCCTCAAGGAAATCCAAGGTAGTTCCACCAGCAACAACAAGCTTACTACCCAAGTGGAGCTCCACCACAACCATATGAACAATACCAGTAGTGGCACCAACCACAATCATGAGAAATGCCACCCCCAATGCAGTAATATCTGAAACACCCTAAATTTTCAAGGAATTCTTGCTTCACCAGGTCCTTGGAATTCAGGCAGCGTCATGTCACTTCAGTAAGAAATGGATGCTCTGAGTTTAGACTGTCAAGTTTGGCAAAGTTTCTACATCAAGTGTTGACAGGCCCAACAGACTCTCTAGCTTGCCCACCTGGCTAGTTCATCTAGATGATAGTCTACTTAGAAGTGATGCGAGGGGTTGTCAGTGGTGCTCAGGCTGCGCAAAACAATTCAGCAAATTTTCTAGTCAAAAATTTTGCTATGCTACGCTACGCTATGTAGCGTAGCATGCCTTAGAAGATAGTTGCGGGATGAAGTGCTATGCTATGCTATGCTACATAGCATAGCACAGTGTAGCAAAAGAAAGACAGAAAGGCCCAGCTGAAACACCACAAAAATTTCGAGCTTGGTACTCATCCAACAAGAAGCAGGTCCCTGCGATCCACAGACGACCTCGGCTACATTTGATGTCACACATGGCAATTTTGAGGATCGAAACACTTAGTTTTCACTAAGTATATTGTGTCAGCGTATACGCCCAAGTTCATACCCGCAACGTGTACGCCCAGCGTATACGCCCGGCATTCTCCAATGTACACGCCCAGTGTACACGCCTCACATGTACGCTCGGCAGGTACAATAGATGCATACGCCCGACGACAAAATCTCCAAAGACAGCATGAAGACAGCACTGAAGAGCAAGAATTGAAGCAAGTTGGCTACCATCAGTGTATACGCCTAGCATCCATAGCATCTCCACCCAAGTTCACACACGCCCAGCACATCCAGCGTATACGTCGGCCTGATGCAGTGTATATGCCCATCAGATGTAATATATTGTATATTTGTAAATTGTATGCACCTGATCAACGTGCCACGTGTCTCCTAACCCGAGTCTAGCATAACAACCGGTATAAAAGCCCCGATCTTCCACTTCATCCAGGTCGGTGGGCAAAAACTCCAAAGTAGACCAGAGAACAATTACGCTGCACACCAGAGCCAAAAACCCTTTACGCTGGATAGTCCTGTACGCTAGGCACATAGTCTCTACGCCATGTCTACAGTGCGAACCAGCCAAGTCATCCCTACATCCACTGGGGCTTTTTGTCCACCTTGTGTTCCGTCACAACTGCGTTTAGATCGATGCATTGTACTTTCATTCTGTAACACCATTGTTTACAATTTACATTAATTTCTTACATGTGTTCTATTTACGCTTGTTTACATTTACACTCTGTTTGCATCTGTTACGTTGTTTACGCTCTCATTTACGCCCATTATGCCGTTTGCCTATAACCTAGCGTATAGCACTTCGGTACATGTTCGGGGAAATCCTTGTCTGATCCGTATGCAGACCACCCAAGGTACTCTACCTTCGTGCATTCCAGCTCGTCCTTAGGTGAAGGGAGGGTCTTCTGTGCATGCCCTGCGATCCCACAGTCTCTGTTTCCTTCTAGCCGGAGACCGACGATTTTAGGCGGTACAGAAATTGGCGCTAGAAGGAGGGCCTCCATCTAAAACCTTATCCACACGCTCCCCAGCGTCTACGCTCATCAGCATTTTTGCTGCCCTATTCAAGACTCTCCTTGCAAGTCTTTCAGCGTCTACGCTGCCAACTTCACGCAGACTCTGTTCACCGAAACCCTAGCGTCTACGCTACCACACACATGCTACACATTTTACACTGCAGATTTTCCCTACGCTGCACATAAAGTTGTTAAATTTTATGCTGCATATTTTACTCACACCACATAGTTTACGCTACGCTGTTGTCTATTTACGCTGCACGCTCTTATGCTGAAGACCTTATCTACGCTTTACGCCAACTTTGTCCCTACCATTCTTTACGCCTTAGATTTTTTTTACGCTGTATCTTGTTTTTACGCTGCACCCTTTATCCTGTTTTATGCTGCACCCTTTTACGCTGTGCCCTAACGCTATACACGCTATCTAGCATATACACTGACCCACTTACGCTGTAGACTCGTCTACGACGACCCTATACGCTACGTACATATACGCTGTATACGCTGTCATTATATGCTGTTGGCTGAAGCGTATACGCTGTATGCTGTTCAGTATATTAATTTTGCATCTTCAGATTGTTTTCCATTCGCAACATATCATCATGAACCTCGTGAACACCACCGCTGCCACTACCCAGGTCACTAATATCCTAGACACCATGGCTGTCCAACAGCCTGTCGCACAACACCTGGGAGTACAACCCACAACGGGTCCCCGCCGGTCCTTAAGGTTACAAGGGAGGAACCCAGCCTCCAACATTATAACCCAGGACCAGTATAACTTCATATGTATTAAGATACAGGTCGGCCTGGCTATGGATCGAGCTGAAATGAAAGAAAAGAGGCAGTTCAAACTCTTTTATAGAGGGGGACGCGAGTTCATCCCTTCCCCGTATGATGTAATCCCCGTTCCAGAGCAATACTCGGAGCTCGTCACACAGCTCCTCCTGCACAGGCGCCACTCGTTGGATCAGCCTGCGGTGGATCCCCAACTAGAAGAAGAGGATGAATTCCCTGCCCAATCAGAGCATGAGAACTCCTATCACACCCTCAGTCTACAAAACCATATCAACCCTATTTTTCATCTAGACACATGGGAGGTCATGCCCCTCCAACTCCTTAGGTTCACCCAGGCCCAAGCACCGCCACCAGAAACATCGGTGCTAGTGCATATTTCTCCCCCGAGCGACTCCCAACCCAACACATTCCCTCTCGCAATCATCCCCGCTGCAGCTGCAAGCTCATCCTCACAAGCACCGCCCTCTCACGATAACATGGAAGTGACATTCTGACCCCGAGTGATAGGGATGCCACACATGATACTGGCATCCACATCCGCTCACTACATCCCACACATTCAAACGCATGTAGCCCCCTCGACCGTCGTAACCCAACAAGGAGCCCCTTCGTACAATGCGGCTGAGCAATGGCCAACAATGGGTGTGTCGTCACACCAACCCTTCCACCACCACGTGCCACCCCACATGGTGCCACCAACCAATGCTCTCCCAGTACAACCATGACCACAACAACAATAGCCTTTCCCCTATAACGTGCCGTCCTTAGTGCCCCCCACTGTAAACTTTCCACAAGCACAACTGCCGACCGCACAACTTTCTACCTTTCAACCCACTGTCCAACAGTCTAACCTGTACAATATACCACAACCTCAAGCTGGCATGTTACCGAGTGCCCAAGATTGGGCAGATGCCAAAAAACTGATGCAATAATTAATTGACGAGGTAAAACGCCTCAAAACAGCTGTCGACAGAGAGTTGAAGGTAGTGGACTTCTACCGCGATGACCCCATCAGCTCTTCTGTCCCACCCTTAACTTTGCCCAAAGGCATCTCCTTACTAACACTAACCAAATACAATGGCGAGACAGACCCCAACGCTCATTTAATAACATTTAGGTTAGAATGCATGCTACTCTAGGCATGGCCCCATGCCATTCTCCGAGTGTTCCTCATGTCCCTCGCGGGGAGAGCACTTGACTGGTATCGGGCGCTGCCAAGGAATTCCATCTTCTCCTTGTAAGACTTATTACACCAGTTCATGACCAGGTTCAAATACAACTTGAAACCCGAGGCCACACTGGACAACCTCATATAGGTTAAGTAAGCACCGCTTGAACCTGTACAAAAATTTATTTAGAGGTGGAGCACCACTCTCAACGAGCTGCATGAGCCAATCTCGCAGACCTACCTGCTTACTATTCTAAAAGGGGCCATTAACGATTTCTTTAAATCCAAGCTATACTACCTTAACACACGTAATCTTAACCAAGCATTTGTACAAATTAAAAACATAGAAGAAGCAGCCCAAAACAGCCATGACCCTGCATACCTAGCCTTTAAAAATCAACACGTTAAAAAAGATAAAGAGAAGGCTAAGGCAACTATAGCGGTGATAGTGGGGGCACAACAACAAAACAAACCGCTGGTAACCCCTACTAACTACAATAAACCAACTCCCACAACCGCGCAAGAATCATCATCGCAACAGAACCCAACAAACCGTACGCGAAATTTCGAGAGGAAAGAACCCTTTCAATACACGCCTTTGCCAATGAAGCCATCCTAGCTCTTCGATCAACTCCTGAAGGCAGGGTTAATGAAGCATAAACAGTTATCCCCTACGGTCATCCAGAGACATGACCGGTTTTGTCAACTCGTTCAGAACCCAAGCCTAGCAACACCAGATGAGCCTCCCATACCCAAAGGCTTCAGAATGGATCGCTTTTGTGATTACCATCAACGAAACGGGAACGGTACGGATTACTATTTCACCTTGAAGCAGGATTTACAACGGATGATCGACGATGGCCAAATCACCTTCGACGAGGCGAACCCGATCCAACTGCAGAATCAAGCTATGGGGGTCTATAAAGACCCTTTGAACACTAAAAAGACACCGTATGTTATTAATATAATCTATCTTGATGATGATTCCGAGGCATTCAACATCAACACCATCTACCCTGAGTGTACACAACAAACATCCGATAGGCCGTTTATAGTTCGCATTCCTGCTCCTACATCCACATCCATGCCCCAACCACCGCATGCCTCACAATGACCATATGTTGTTTAGATGCCCCCAGCTGTAGCAATGTCTAACACCATGACACGCAATAAGCCATACGTGGTGCGTGTCCCTCCCGTCATTCCCTCAAATGCACCAACCCCTCATACTCAGCCTACCCCTTTCGTAGTCCGGGTACCACCAACAGTCGCAACAGCGGAGGTGCAACCTCTGCCAAAACCAACCCCCTATGTCTTTAGGATGCCCGAAAGTCCTAATGATTACCAAGCCTCCACATCACAAACGCAAGGCGAACCTAGCCCCTATGTCGTTAGGGTACCTGGCCAGCCTTCCAACCAATCACATCCGATGGTACAATTGCAACCCCGCCCAGCTCCATATGTGGTAAAAGTCCCAGGGCAACCCGAGGTGCCAAGACCAATCCCACCTCCATGCCACACATGAGAACGCCTAGCAAATAGGCTTATGCGTGAACGTGTGGAGAAGGAACACCAACGGCTAGTTGTGGGGCCACCTAAGCCCACTCCGCTTAACTCTGTACCCATGTCATCATCTAACAACTAACCAAACATAGGCAACGAAGGTGAATCATCTGAAAAGCATGAACCACCTAAAGCGATAGTTCTGAACAAGAATGACAAATCAACAAAACGTGAAATAAAACTATTGGGCCCAATGGATCCAGTCATCGCTATAAAAACATCCCCAACAGTGGAGACTTCGCAATAGCCTTGACACAAGTTACCCAAGCATTGAAACAAAAGAACACTTCACTAAGCTTGTACGACTTGGTTCTAACATCCCAAACACATCAGGAAGCTTGAGTACGTATGTTAACGTCGATTCCAGTAAGCGAGGACTTGCCCCCAAACGAACTCTCCATTCATGCGGTAATGTACCTCACGGGACTACTCCTAAATCCTTAAGCTTTCATGATGACAACATTAAGGTGGACAAGAAAATAGGGAAGATAACAACATCCCCCATGTTCATAACGATACGTATAAACCAATTCAAAATACATAGGGTCCACGTAGTCGATGGAGCCGCAACAAACGTTGTACCATACCCCATCATTGAGCAACTAGGGCTTACTGAGTTGATTAAACCAACCACAGCTACATGTTTAAAGTCATTCAGCGGGTCACGCGTAATGGTAAAAGGCACAATAACCTTAGATTTCATAGCAGGAGACCAATTCCCTACATCTGCGAACTTCCTAGTGGTCGATGAAATGCCAGGATTCAACCTAATATTGGGAAGACCCTGGTTGGCCCAACTGAGAGCTGTCTCCTCCCCTATACACCAAGAAATTCACCTGCCTTATGAGGGTGGTGAAATCATTATACATGGGGAAGTAGCTACTCCTATCATTTCATCACACATGGACATGGACCAGGGCTCAAAGGTTGAGCTCGAAAAGCCTAGCCAAAATGACAAGAATCCGCAACCACTGGTAAGCAGTAAACCTTTAGACGCGGAACAAGAGCCTCCTAAAACAGAAACACCTGCGCCTAATATTGTACATATGGATTTCCAATTAGAAACTAACACAGAATTTGCAACAACTACTGAGACATCTGAAAACACTGACACAGGAACCACTCCATCAGACGTCCCTTGGACCGAGTTACCATTCAACATGATCAGCGAAGGGGAGGCTGAATATAGAATCATATCTATTGACATAGAGCCTAACATTAAAAAGAAGAAAATAAAAAAATTATTACAATAAGAGCGACATAAAAAGTCTGAAATGACGTTAAACTATCATGTCCACAATGACATAAAACTAGCCACGATCAGTAATGATCGGTCGACCAAGAAATCTATCTACATCCTTCAAAATATTTCTTGATTACACTGGAGCCCGAAATGGCCATAAACTACGCATGAGGCCCAAAATGGCCATAAACTAGTACTTAGTCTTCGTTTATCTTTTATAATTACACTTCCGCATTGGACTTAAAACAGAAAATGAACCAAAAACATTTTACATTTCTGTGTCGTGTTTACAAGTGTTTACATGCAATAACGTACAATTACAAGTGTTTACTGTTTTCGTCCATCTTAAAATTCTCAAGTTACAATTCCGGTATAAATCTGAGTCAAAAGACAACAAAAACTTAAAAACTAAGATGCTAAACATCCGGGATGGGAGGGTCACCCCCTTTGAATCCACCAGCATCAGGGGCCCCTGCTCCACTGGGGCCAGCTTCTTGGGCATCATCGCCACCTTCATCCTGAAAATACCAAAAAGAAACAACCAACATAAGAAAAATTGAATGTCAAAATTTTAGACATTATTCAATAAATTAACTTCATAAGTACAAAACGCTTACCATAGGAGATCCCATTAAGCTGAACTCTAGCCGACGAAGGATTTCCTCTTCTGAAATGCTGGCCCAATCTATCCCATAAAGGCCTAAGTCGACGTCCGCCAAAGTCTTTTCTTTGTCGATAGCTAACCAGGTAGGACGTTTCAGGGGGAACTCGCCCACCGACACTTCCCCAGAAGTAGTTGTGATCACCCTTGTAGGTGACTCCATTTCCACAGTTGTATTTTGAGCAAAAGTATCGAAGGTAGAACGCAAACCCAAACCTTCCACAAACATCTCTAGTTGACGCTTTTCAATAGACACCTCTTTTAACGACTTCTTGTAGTAATGTTTGTGATTTTTCTCATCTTGACCCCACTTACGAATCTTGGAAGCGAAGGCTTTCCAATCTTGACATTTAAGGTTTAGGAGATCAATCTTGGAAGCGATGGCGAAGGCTTTGCGCTTTGCCATCCTTTGAGTCAGTGACGCATGACGATTCAGTAGATTCCAATATCTGGTGTACATAACCTCAGACGTTCGCCAGGAGCGATCTCCGCTTAGCCTGGCAGCGGCAAAATCGTACCGAGCCTTTAGATCGTCACGTTCCACTGACAATTCAGAGACTTCCTTTTCTTTTGCCTGAATTTGTAGCCACAACTGCTCAATGGAATGCCTATAGGTCCATAATGACTTAGCGTTGTGCACAAGGCCTTCTGCAACTCCCTCGTAAATAGGCCTTGGCACCTGTTCCACTTCTGGGGAAAGTGTGATTAAAATTTCTATGCTAATGCTTTCAGAGGGATCCCATCTCAATTTAGCACCTACCCATGCGAAAAATACAAATGTTAAGACAATATAAACAAGATGTGAAACTCCAAACCGATAAACGATTCATACCTATATCAGGGTGGGCCTCCTGGATCCATTCAATAACTTCCTCCGTGATTCCAGCCACAAAATCCATCTTACTTGACATTTCTGTCCAAGTAAGTAGGTCATGGGTACGGGATGAACTAACCTCTGCGGTCCTCTTAGGGGGAACCGTCTTCATGGGTACGTCCAACCACACCGTCCTGGTCTCGCTGCCTTCATCTGAACAAGATAAAAACATGAAAATAAAATACCATAGGATTGACAAATGATCAGGCAATTCAAAATGAAATAAAAAGGAAAACGTACCATGATCCTTGTCACCCTCTGGGGGGTCGCCCAAATCTACATTTCCCTTAAGGAAGCTGCTGAACATTTGGTTGACAGTGTCCTGATTGTCCAACGGTTCGGTTTCAGTGGTATTTTCCTTTAACTCCTCCGTCTCTCCACCCTTGCTTTTCTTCGTGTTTTCCTCCTCGTTATTCTTCTCTGTGTTGGTCTCCTCCTCCTCGGTGATAGTCTCTAAAGCCTGTTTCCTCACTGTTGTTAAAATCAAGCCAAAAACATCAATGACACATAAGCGATTGAAGTAAAAGTTATAAACAAAACGAAAATGATAAAGCGATAAGCAGGCAAGGTCCGCTTACCAGGCATCTTGAAGCATATGCGCTTCACGCGTGGCTGGTTCACATCAGAGACTTCCTCAGTCACACGTTCAAGCCTTTTTAGCTTTGACTTGGCTTGGCCAATGATCTCCTTAATGACCCGTTCTGCCCGTCTAGTAGTGTAGGGTACATCATCTGGCTCCAACCCCAAACTATCACGTGTGTGGATTGAAGCGCCAGATGATCCCCCTATAGTAATAGAAACAGATTCATCAATGCCTTCAGGTGCATCTTGGGATTTAGCTGTCTCAAACAAGTGATTGATCCACGGGTGGGATAGTTGACCCTGATCCCGCAGAACAAACTTGTTGTCTGCACGAACTACCAGGAACTCAAAAAAATGGCGAAGGTAACTGGTGAAGAACGCAAAGGTGAAGTGGGATTGCGCCTCGACATTTGAACGCAACCGCACTATCTCCTTATGCATGCTCGACAACAAAAATTGGGCCTAGTTATATTGCATGCCCGTTTCCAAGACAGTTCGTATGACACGAACAGCCTCAACCCCAAGACTCTTCACCTGGGAAAGGGTTTTAGGGAATACCCATGCCCTGAACAGTGGATATAATTCGTTCACTTCCACAACTTTTTCTTTCCCCTACATCGAGAATCCCTTGGCACCCTTGGCCATGCCTAGCCAATCTTCCAACTCACGAATCGTCTGGAGCTCTTTATGAGCTCTGTCTAATACTACATTCAAGCCATCTGCCGGTATGCCAAATAAGTTCAAAAATAACTCGGGCGACAGATGAAGAACTACCTTGACACCCTTAATCCGGGTGCTGTAGTATGAGATAGACTCATTAAAAGAATCCACGATCCCAATCATCTCCCCTATGGATACGTCAGGACTTGGGGTCATAAAGATCTCCATGAGGCTGACGTTATCCAGGCAATGAACAATGGATGGTGGAGCATCTCGACGCAACCACTTTTGAGCCTTAGTCACCCCCTGAACTTCATCGACAAGGTAGTCTCGGTTCGTCCAGTTGTCACCAGATCCCCACCAGAAGGTACATCAACTATAAAAGCAATTTAAAATGGTCATATCAGCGTAACTCCAAATAGTTGGACAAACCCACTAACACATCTAGGAATTGTTATCACTTACTGTTAGTGGCGGATTTAGATGTCCTGCCAAAGTCACGAGGGAAGACTGGCCCGTTGTCTGACCAATCTTCATGAAGCCACCCACGAGCTTTGCACATTGCGAATGCTCTGGAGAACTGCTTATGAAAATGGACGATCGCTCCCTTCATTTGACC
>MNCI01007825.1:179187-245550 GCA_015680685.1 Gnetum montanum
GACCTGGGCCCACGGGTAGAACCATCCTCGTTAACAAGTGGCCCCTCGTCAATGTCTTCTATGAAGACCATGACACCCTCTGCAGCTCCCAGCAGCATTGCCTCAAGCACGCTCCATGCAATCACCTCGCTAAAGTTCGACCAAATGGCCACCTCGAAATTGTCTAACAGGAAGGCCAAAAATTTGCATGCTCCTTCCTTGAACCAAACCCCGTCGTTATCCACGGTTAGATCTGGGGGAGCCTCCCCAGCCTCAATGGGGCCAACCCATGTTAAGACCTCGACAAGCTCAACAACGAGGAGGAAGTGCTTACTGTCCCTGCAAGCAATCAAGATGCCACGATAAATTAGCCATGCTTCAAAACAGCCCGAAAAGTGAGGGTTTACATCATGAATCGGCACTTAAAATCTAAAAATTTACTAACTGTTTACACTCAGCGTATATGCCCCATAAACCAGCGTATACGCCGGCGAAACCATTTACGCTTAGCGTAATACGCTGCTTAACTCAGCGTATACGCCGACAATGAACTGTTTTACGCTCAGCGTATACGCCGAAGAAACCCTTAGCGTATATGTCCAAGTTCGCTTTCAGTGTAAACAGTCTACGCTGGCACTGAACAAGTTTACGCCGAGAACATGAAAAACAAGCCTATGCTGTAAAGACAACTACACACGCATAGCGTATACGCTGAACAAACCCTTGGCGTATACGCCATCATAGTAAACAGAATTTACGCTAATAGAACAAACGAATCATGCTGACAAAACTTCGTGCATAAAGAACTCATGACGCCGTGGCTTACGCTAACATAATAGTGCAGGAAAAATGCTTACGCCAATAAAACTGATTACGCCCTGATAGTTTACGCTAACCCAACTTTACACTACGAAGTTACGCTCGACGTATACGCCGAAAACCCCATATGCCAAAAAACCCCTCAATGCTCGACGTATACGCCAAGACTGTCTACGCTCAAAAAGAAAAGCACAGAAATAATCAGAGGTAGGGATCAGAGCCTACCTGTGGGATTTCACAGGCCATGACAGGATCCTTGGCCTTGGCAGGCCTTGCAACATGGCTTCAGTCTCCTCCGCAAAGGTCAAGTTGGGACCCTTGCTCCCCTAGCCTTCCACTTCTTTTTCCTTGCCCATCTCAGCCTCCTTTACGCTGATTACACAAGTTTACGCTGAAGAAAAGAACTATCTATGCTGGCGCCTGAAATTCTACACTCCACATCTACGCTGGGGTTTTATGTTGGGCGTCTACGCTAAGGGTTACTCTTCAACGTCTATGCTCACAAGCAAGTTTACGCTTACGCTAGGGCACGGTAGTTTACACTTACTCTTTAACAGGTTACGCTTATGCTTTAACAGGTTACGCTTACGCTTTAATAGTTTACGCTCTATCGCTTACGCTCACGATTCAAAGTAAGAAACAAATGAAATCCCCCCCTTTTTTATAGCGCTCCGCTGATGCCGCTGCCGCCGTCGCTTACGCCGCCGTTGCCCCCTTTTTGCCATTTTACACCTTTTTACTTATTTTTCGCTAAACTTTGCTCAGAAAAATATAATAATAGTAAAAATTATTAAAAAATAGATATTATTACGTCCTAGTTCCCTTGTGAACCCCATTTCACATGTTTACCCAATTAAGGCTCGGTACAGCCGTAAACTACCATTTCCCAATCCAGTGATGGCCTGGCATGGCCTTAAACTGCCACTTGCGGCCTGGCATTGCCTTAAACTGCCACTTGCAGCCCGGTAAGGCCTTAAACTGCCGCACGTGCTGGTGTGACGATAATCCACCATTATGCATGTACACATAGTTTACAATTACCAAAAGGCATAGAATGTTCCCCCTTTCTCTTATTCAGCTCTCTGTTTATTGGCAAGAGCAAGCTCAATGGACTGCCAGCATTTAACCACACCGTTAATCATTGACGGATCATACGACAAAATTATAAGAGACATTAGCATAAATCTCATCAACTTGAGTTCACCAACGGACGGCGTAGTCATAGCCTCAACACAGCAAACAACAGACGATTACGAAGGCATGACGAAATTCCTGGACATAGAAGCCGAGAATATCACCGAAGACCCATTGGCCGAAACCCCCATTACCATGCTTGATGGGGAATCAAAGTATTAAAATTAAGCACGTTATTACAACCGCACTTGGCGAAAGACATCGAGAATGTGCTTAGGGAAAATATGAAAGCCTTCGCTTGGTCCTATACGGACATGCCCGGGTTAGACCCTAGAATTGTCCAACACAACATTATTCTTGACCCGAAATTGAGATCGGTAAAACAAAAGGCACGAAAGGTTAGACCCGAGGTGGCATTGGTAGTTTGCAATGAGATCACGAAGCTTTATCAAGCTAGTTTCATTCGGACTGTTGATTACGCCGAGTGGGTGTCCAACATGGTCATTGTCCCAAAGAAAAATGGAAGCATTCACTTGTGCATTGACTTCGGAGATCTAAATGTTGCAACCATAAAAGATGATTTTCCTCTACCCAGCATCGATCAACTTGTTGACTCAACTGCTGGGCACGCCTTATTGTCTTTTATGGATGGCTTCTCGGGATACAATCAAATACGTATTAACTCGGAACATCAACTTAGGACAACCTTTATGACACCATGGGGAACCTTTTGCTATACAATAATGCCCTTTGGTCTCAAGAACGCTAGAGCCACGTATCAAAGAGCGATGACATTTATCTTTAGTGATTACATGCTGCGATCGCTCAATGATTACGTGGATGACATTTTGGTTAAGTCAAAAACGTCAGAACAACATGTACAAGACCTTGACTTAGTCTTAAAGCGTTGTTTAAAGTATGAACTAAGACTTAATCCAAAAAAATGTGTCTTCGGCGTCAAAATAGGCAAAATGCTCAGATTTATAGCCTTAGAAGCAGGAATACGAGTGGACCCCAATAAGGTTAAGGCCATAACAAACCTGAAACAACCAGGCAACCTTACTGAACTTCGAGGTCTACATGGTAGATTGCAGTTTATCAGGCGCTTCATAGAAAAACTGATGGACAAACTAAAACCTATGAACCACCTATTACGCAAAAACATCCATTTTGAATGGACTCCGCAGTGCCAAGAAGCATTCAAGAACATCAAAACAGCACTTGCCCAACTGCCTACAGTTTACCCGCCCTGAAACGATAAACCATTTTACATCTACCTTACCACTTCGGAATCATCAATCGCGTTTATGCTTTGCTAGAAACAAGATGACGGAACCGAAGTCCCTGTATATTGCTTGAGCCATGCATTAGTTGCCCACGAGAAGAGGTATAACGACGTGGAGAAGTCATGTTTAGCTTTGGTCTTTTCTTTAAGAAAATGGCGACACTACCTCTTCCGTAACCAAGTTTACATAATTTGCAAGGACAATGTACTAAGAGCCATAACAGGGAACATTTACGAAACAAGTCGAATAGCCTGGTGGAAAGCCATGATAGCTGAGTTTGACCTGTACTATGTAGCGTAATCATCAGTTAAGGGTCAAGCTATAGTAAATCAAATGGCAACATCACCAACACATGATCAAGCGACTATAGAGCCAGAGTTCCTGGATGAGAGTATAAGCACCATAGACACAGTGCCGAACGACTACGATGCCATCCTAAACTTTGACGGAGCATCCACCTCTCGAGGAGGAAGCGCAGCCGCTATCATCACCTATCCCTCCGGGGAGATCCAACCCTTTGCCTATCGTTTCGACTTTCATTGTACGAACAACATAACAGAGTATGAAGGTCTCCTTAGAGGCCTCGCGGCAACACTGGCTTCAGACATCACACGGCTTGTAGTCAGAGGAGACTCGCAACTAGTCCTAAACCAAGTCACAGACGTCTATACATGTAAGGCCCAACACTTACAACCATACTGCGACTTGGCAAAACACCTAATGAGGCGATTCAAAAACATCGATGTGCAACATGTTTCTAGAAATGATAACACCATCGCAGACATGTTAGCCACATTAGCATTAAACATATCGCCAGACATGTTCCATGCATTACCAAGCTTCGTAATCAATTGTGCCAAACCGATAACCGATACTCCCGACACGTTGCCAATTGCATCTGTTAGTACAACACACGCGGTAGAATGGTATGACGACATAAAAGAATACCTTCTACGTGGCAAAACACCATGACATCTAAACAATGCACAAAAGGACACCGTGCGGAAACGTTCTAAGTAGTATACCCTAGTAGGGGACACACTGTGTCGTCGATCCTATGAAGGCATATTGCTAACGTGCATTAGTAGTACCGATGCCCAAACTATTGTTGATCAGGTACATGAAGGACTATGCAGAGGACACATAGCGCCAAAAGCCATGGCAACTAAAATCAGACGCTTAGGCTACTATTGGCCACACATGGAATATGACTATCTCTCCAAGGTTAAAACATGCAATACTTGTCAAAAACATAGCAATCTGATACATGTCCCACCAAATGAATTGCATACAGCGCAAATTACATGGCCCTTTCAAAAGTGGGAATTGGACCTTATCAACCCAATAACACCCTCGTCTTCGGTAGGGCATAGTTTCATCATAACCGCAACCAAATATTTTACAAAGTGGGTAGAAGCTACTCCCCTTCGCAAAACCACATCTAAACATGTGTGCAATTTCATCCTTGAAAACATTGTAACCTGTTTCGGCATTTCCATGACAATCATCACTGATAACGGGCCACAATTTAGTAGTGCCGAGACCAAAACCTTTAGTGAAAGCCTAGGGATCAAACACTTGTTTTCATCCCCTTACTACCCTCAGAGCAATGGACAAGCAGAAGTAACAAATAGGACGATTATCACAATACTTAAGAAAATGATTACCCAAAGCAAGAGGAAGTGGCATGAACAATTGGTGTACGCATTGTGGGCATACCGTACTACACATCGAACTTCACAGGTAAAACACCATATAGTCTTGTTTATGGTTCAGAAGCTGTTTTTCCTTTGGAATTACAGGTACCATCTTTAAGGATCACACTCTCCAGACTCATTGACGACAGGTAGAACAATGACCTACGCATCATTGACCTGGACTCGGTGGAAGAGGAACACATACGTGCACTCGACCAAATCGAATGGTAGCAAAAACAACAATGGCAATGACATCGACATAACATAAACAAGCGCCCTATCAAAGAAGGTGACCTTGTGCTTAAGGCTGTTCGAGAACACCTGGACAAATTCTCAGCTAACTGGGAAGGGCCTTACTCGGTCACTAAAGCATTTGACAATGGAGCATTCAAGCTAGCTGACGTGGAAGGAAACGAGCTTGCCAATCCGACCAATCACTTATACCTAAAACCGTTTTACATTTGAGTACAAGCTCAGGTACGTGCAAGTCTTGGAATCACGACTATAAATTGATACCACAGCTCGTCCTCGAATCATGATGGTAAACTGATACCACAGAAAAGTCCTAGAATCACGACTATAAACTGATACCACAGCTCGTCTTGGAATCATGACGGTAAATTGATACCACAGAACAGTCCTGGGTTATGACTTAAAACTAATACCATAGCTCATCCTGGAATCATGATGATAAACTAATACCACAGAACAGTGCTAGGTTATGACTTAAAACTAATACCACAGCTCATCCTGGAATCATGACAATAAATTAATACCCCATAGTGCCTGCAATGAAGATAAACTAGCACCCGTCCGACATGATAGTAAACTGCCATCGTCACAACCATCAGAGTCCGCTAAGACTATAAACTAGCTTGCCTTTGCATGGTCCGCTAAGACTAGAAATTGGCAACGTAATGTTTGCCACAACGCTAAATGGGCAATGTCCAACGTGTTACAACATAAAACTAACCCATGATAGTCCGCTAAGACTATAAACTAGCACGTTCATCTCCGGCTCTTCACTCCATGGCCACACTCATTCATCAGAATCATTGCATCGCTCACCAGCACACAATCTCATCAATGTCACCGCCATTCATGCACAGTGCTCAGAATCTCTTCTAGTATTTTTGTTCCATCTGCAGCCGTTCAAATATGAGCTCGCTTATTCACCCATGGTTTTCTTGTCTCCTTGGAGTTGTGTTTGCAAGATGACACCCCGAGGTTTTCGCACAAAAATGCATCTCATCGCAAGCAGCAAGATGGGACAATGTTCACAGCACACATGGCAGGACTAAATGAAACCATTCACTAGTACATTCCTATTCCCGGTATATTCATCATATGTTTACCAACCTCTGATACATCAAATACATTCAAAAATTTGAGCACACTATTGCACACTGCAACACGTTACAGTAGTTGCAACACAATGCCTGGCACCTGGGCATGAGTACAAGATCAACGCAAACCTCCAAAAAAAAAGGGCGAGACCTTTGGCACTTCCCATATAAGCCGCCAGGTGGGAAGGCAATTGTCTCAAAACCAAGTACTCATGTCCAAAATGGTCAAGAAGCATCCAGTTGCATGGCTTTGGCTATTCGCCAACAGGCCCCCCCTAAACATTAAACATAAGCCCTGTTCCTCCAAAGAATGTAACACATCCTCCCGTGGCTTTGGTCTTGCCAACAAGTTCTCTTGAACACTAATCAAGAGCCTTGTTCCACCAAAGGATGCACATTGCATGTCTGAATTATGAGTCTGCTAAACAATGGCTATTGACGAGGACCAACATGCCGCACACCCAAGCATCCCATTTCTCCAGCAGAATTCCTTGGGCAATCACCAATCCCCACAATCCCTTTCCTCTTACCAGCTACCAATTTCACATTTTTGATCCCATGTACTACTGAACACGGTGCGATGACGTCTAGTCAATTGGCAAAGGACAAAGTTCATATCAAGTTGCTTGTGGTGTTTTGCACTTCTTTGTCGACGCTTCTCAAGTTGATTCCTCCAAGCGTCAACAAAGAGGAGCCAATGAAACACCACAAAAATTTCGAGCTTGGTACTCATCCAACAAGAAGCAGGTCCCTGCGACCCACAAACGGCCTCGGCTACATTTGATGTCATACATGGCAACTTTCGGGATTGAAACACTTAGTTTTCACTAAGTATACTGTGCTAGGATATACGCCCAGCGTATATGCCCAAGTTCACACCCACAGTGTGTACGCCCAGCGTATACACCCAACATTCTCCAACGTACACACCCAGCGTACACGCCTCACATGTACACTCGGCAGGTACAACAGATGCATATGCCCGACGATAAAATCTCCAAAGACAGCATGAAGACAACACTGAAGAGCAAGAATTGAAGCAAGTCAGCTACCATCAGTGTATACGCCCAGCATCCATAGCATCTCCACCCGAGTTCACACACGCCCAGCACGTCCAGCGTATACGCCGGCCTGATGCAGCGTATACACCTAGCAAATGTAATATATTGTATATTTGTAAATTTTATGCACCCGGTCAACACGCCACATGTCTCCTAACCCGAGTCTAGCGTAACAACCGGTATAAAAGCCCCGATTTTCCACTTCATCCAGGTCGGCGGGCAAAAAATCTAGAGCAGACCACAGAACAATTACACTGCGCACCAGAGCCAAAAACCCTTTACGCTGGATAGTCCTGTATGCTGGGCACACAATCTCTACGCCGCACCTACAGTGCGAACTAGCTGAGTCATCCCTGCATCCACCGGGGATTTTCATCTGCCTTGTGTTCTGTCACAACTGCGTTTAGACCGGTGCATTGTACTTTCATTCTGTAATACCATTTTTTACAGTTTAGATTAATTTCTTATATGTGTTCTGTTTATGTTCATTTACATTTATGCTCTGTTCGCATCTATTACGCTGTTTACACTCTCATTTACGCCCGTTACGCCGTTTGCGTATAACCCAGCGTATAGCACTTCGGTATACGTTCGGGGAAATCCTTGTTTGATCCGCGTGTGGACCACCCAAGGTACTCTACCTTTGTGCATTCCAGCTCACCCTCAGGTGAAGGTAGGGTCTTCTGTGCATGCCCTATGATCCCACAGTCTCTGTTTCCTTCCAGCCGGAGATCGACGATTTCAGGCGGTACACTAGCTTGCTTAGCGATTTTAATTGCACCTAGCAAGCACCTCCGGCCTTTCAAAATTAGCTACATCGCTTAACTTCCAATCCTTCAGCAAAGCTCCTCTCACTAGAAAAGTAGCAAATTAAGCAAAAAAGCAGGCTATGTTAGTTGCTATGCTATGCTATGCTATGTACGGTAGCACAACATAGTGCTAATGTAGGAACTGAAACACCCCAAAATTCGAAGACATCCTTGCTTCACTAGGCATTTACAATTTGTGCAGCATTACGATAGTTCTTTCAGAGATGGATGCTCTAATTTTCAAATTGTTTGCTTCAGCAAGTTTTCTAAGTCAAGGAGTCTTGCTACGCTACGCTACGACATGAAGTGTAGCAAACTTTAGAAGATGTTTGCAGAAGCACAGTGATACGCTATGCTATGCTACACAGCGTAGCACAACATAGCAAAAGCTGGATGATCAGCCCCCTCGCCTGACTTCAAGTCCTTCGACAATGTCTCCTTCCATCGCAAGGACATGAACTTGGCTGACATTAGGTCATGTTTGCTGCTATGCTATGCTAAGCTACATGGCATAGTGAGAAGTAGCAATTCTGCAAAAGTTGACAGAAGGCAACTTAAAGTGCGGGATTAGCAAGTTCCCAAACTTTGCAGTACAAAAGGAAAAGTTTACATATTGGTGATGTTTTTGCTACTAAGGCCAGTCACTACACTATGCTATACTACGTAGCATAGCATAGCATAGCAAACATGTAATGAAAAACCTGCATGTTTCAAAGGCTTTCTACACATGCAGTAAGACATGTAACAAGACACTACGCTATGTCAACATGCTATGCTACAAAGCATAGCAAAGTGGCAAGCAGTTACGCGACATCAATGCACCTCACCTAACTGCACTGTTGCTCTGATAGCGTAATTACGACATGGCAGGTTCATAATTACGGTGTGGCAAGCTTGCCCAATGGTCATGCAGACACCTATAGTGCAGACAAGTCAGCATAGGCCCAAAGCACATGGCATTCAAACTGCATCTTTCGTGCACCCTTGGTCCTATAAATACCCCGATGAGTGATTCTTCGAGAGCCCTCCGACTTTTACACTCTTGGGCATATTGTCTCTCTTGATCTCTGGCACTTTTGGCATTCCCCATTTTCAAATATTTTTAGTCCCCAGTCTGTTTTCTTAGTGATCTAGTCAACTAACAGTCTGGTTGGCTGATGAGCAAAAGGTTGACACTATAATCTCAAGCATTGTAAGCTTTCTTTTTAACACTATAAATAGTTAGCATTCTCAGCTGGCATCCTATCTTGTTCTTTTCTACCACCTTGGTAGCACTTTTCATTGTTAACACTTGAACTCGCGCTCAAGTGCACAACCGTCTCATTCTACACATCTTGGTTACTCTCGGGATCTTTGCACTTCCCAGTGTTGTGCAACTGATTGTGTCCATCTTGATAGAGTGAGGTTATAGCTTTGAAGCGATGCATTTTTCTATTACATTTTACATTATCTCTCATTTACTATTTCATTTTATGCTCTTTGTTGTTTCCTTTATTGCATTTTACACTATTTTCTGTTTCCTTTACATTTAAGCATTACTTTGCTTTGTCAGTCTCATGTTCAAATCACACGTTGCAAAAGGTTATATAGACATCGACTAAGTCCTTGTCTGATCGACCAGACCATTTAGGGTACCCCATTTTCATCCCATCCAGCACAGTCCTCCCACGAAAATGGGGTCAAGACTGCCAGTGGCCTATGGCCCCTCGGCATTTTTCCAGCTGCCAACGTTTTCAGTCACTACAGGAACGACGAAAGGTGTCTTAGAATGCAGGATCGGCAAGTTCACAAGCTTCACGTCGCAAAGAGCAAAGGTTGCAGATTGTCAGCATGATCTTCAGAAAGACGTTGGTATTGCACACATCACCATGTTCTGATAGCGTAATTGCAACATGGTAGGCTCATCAATCAGTTAGCATTGCATGTCCATGCAGCGTGGACATGTCAACACCTTATGGGTCTGGGACACATGGCATCCAAACTACATCTTTCGCATGCTCCTAGCCTTATAAATACCCCAACGAGCAACACTCAAAGGGTTAGCAAAAATCAAAGTTGGTTGGTAAAAAATTCACAAGTTGGCAAAAATCGGAGTTGGTTGGAAAAAAATTCACAAGTTGGCAAATATTGAACTTGGTTGGCAAAAATTTGCAAGTTGGAAAAAATTGAACTTGGTTGGCAAATATTCGCAAGTTGGCAAAAAACTATTGGCAAGTTTGGAAAAAAATATGGCTTGACAAGAATTAAATTGGAAATGTTGAGCATTGTAAACATTCTTGAGTTGGCAAAACCAAATAGTTAGCATTCCCATTTGGCATTCTGTTAGCTCTTTTCCATTGCCTTTTTGGCACTTTGCATTGTTAGCTCTTGAGTCTACATTCAAGCATACATTTGGCTTGCTCTGAATGTCTTAGTTACTTTTGGGATCTCTATGCTTCTTAGCATTGTGCAACC
The DNA here is from genome assembly GCA_015680685.1 of Gnetum montanum. Lineage (NCBI taxonomy): Eukaryota > Viridiplantae > Streptophyta > Gnetopsida > Gnetales > Gnetaceae > Gnetum > Gnetum montanum. The sequence goes on from MNCI01007825.1 coordinate 189,773, forward strand.
AATTGTATCTGTCTTGATGAAGTAAAGCTATAATCTTGAAGCAGTGCATTTCTTAACTTCAGTTTACTTCATTCTCTTGCTTATCATTGCATTTTACATCATTTTCATTTTCTTGCATTTAATAATCAATATTTTATGTTATAAAAATTATTTTCAAATCACACGTTTGCAAAAAGTTTAGTGACATTGATTAAGTCCTTGTTTGATCGACCAGATCATTCAAGGCACCCCGTTTTTGCTTTATCCAGCATGGCCCTTGCGCGGATTCGGGGTTAAGACTATCTGATCGATGACCTCTCGATGTTTTCAGCAGCTAATGTTTTTGGTCACTATAGTTTTCTGGCACTAGAAGGAGGGCATTTTTAGTGCCTTTTTCATGCTTTACGGTAGTCTTGTAAGCGTTCTACACCCCGACATGCACTAGCATAAACTTGACACCCTTTTGAGGTTGTTTATGCATCGTGTGATGTAGATCGGTCAGTTCGACAGTCCCTTCAGAACCTTGTAGGACATAAAGCCTTTGATTGCCATTTGAACCGCACGTTTCATGATAGTTTTGCATGGGTTCTGTACCCTATCACGTACTAACGTAAACTTGACACCCTTTTGTCGTTGTTTACGCATCATGTGGTACAGATCGGTTGCTCTGATGGTTCCTTTGGAATCTAGCAAGACATAGAGCCTTTGATTGCTTTCCAATCTGCTTGTTTTTCCCATTTGCAAACCCATTTAGCTTTCCAACAATGACTTCCTCAAGAACCATTGCTAACACCTCTAATGTTGAGGTTCCCTTCACAGTTCAAGGCATCATAGGTGCCGAACAACCACTTAGCCTGGGGTTGGGGCCACGTCGATCCCTCAGGATCCAAAATCAGGGACCTAAGGGCTTGGCCCAATAACATGAGTGATACAACTTTCTCTATATTAAGATGTAGGAAAACCTACCCTTAGATGCAGAAGAACTCAAAGAAAAATGTAGCTTTGAGTTCACTTATTGCAATGGGAAGGAATTTATTCCCACTCCAGGTGTTTCCATCCCATTGACGCAAATGAACCAATGGCTTCTAGATCAACTAATCCAGGTTCTTAGGCCTAACGAGCTGCAAGACACAACGTCTCACCATGATGAGGCTTTCTAGGATAGGTAGGAGGAACTGGATTCCCAATCCAATGGGGGAGGTCAAACCAACCCTGCCACCATCCCTCTTACCTCATCCTTTTAGACGAACCTGTTATCTATTGCCGCTCCCTTTGTAATCATGCCTATGCCGTTGTAACCCACGATTACATCCACAATGGGTAGCCATGTCATGTCCTTAGTGTACCAACACCCCTATTTCCCTATTTCATTCTCAGCCACTATTCCTCTGTAAACTATTCATTAATCCATTCTTGCATCCCATCACGAATCGATCACGGCTACCCTGCCACACATTCACATAGTACCTACCTCGTAGTTGTCTACAGCTTCCACCTCTATTCTTGTGTTTACACCTATCCCACCATCAGTGGTGGGCCTAGGCTTGTCCATGTGATGGACCCCATTTACTTCTCCTCCTACTATGCTACCAATGTAGATGTCCCGTTACATTAGTCATCAGACCTACCAAACCTCACAAATGGTTCAACCCAGTGTAGGACTATGGTTTGTTCCATTGGTCGCACAAGTGGCCCATCCCATAGCACAACCCGCGACTACTACTCCAACAACACCACTTGCCAGGTGGTGGATAGCACTAGTAGCATAGTTCGTAGGGGCCACCTCAACGACATCATCGATGGGTCATGTTGCTGCCCTTGCTACTCCACAGAAGGGAGTTGCCTCGATAGTTCCCCAACCATTTGCATCATCCCCGGGTTTGGATCAAGCATTCCAACTTATCCAGACCCTTACTGAGGAAACAAAATTCCTCAAGGCTGTTGGGTCTGATACGGTACAAGTCATGGACTTCTACCAGGATGATCCCATCAACTCGGTAGTCCCTACACTAACGTTATCGCCAGGGATGTCACTTCCCCATTTCACAAAATACAATGGGGAAGGGGATCCCAACGCATACCTTGTAACTTTTAGGTATGAGTCCCTTCTTCTGCAATAATGGCCACACACAATCATCCATGTCTTTGGCATGTATTTAATCAGAAAAGCCCTGGATTGGTACCATGCCCTTTCATGCTCCTCCATATCAACCCTAGAGGAGCTTCTAACCTAGTTCGTGATGCATTTCAAGTACAACTTGAGACCAAAAGTCACGTTGGATTAGTTGATGAGCATGAAGCAAGACCCGTTGAAAATAGTTTAGAAGTTCATCCAACACTAGAGTGTGACCCTTAACAAAATCTATGATCCCATTGTGGAGGCCCACTTGTTGGCCATCTTTAAGGGTGTAGTGAACGACTTTATTAATTCTAAGCTATATTATCTCGCTCCACGCACTCTCAGTCAAGATTTCACCCAAACTAAGAGTATACAGGATGTGGCTGAGGCAAGCAAAGACCTGGCCATTATTGCAACGAGGCCAAACCATAGTGGTAAGGGTATACAAGAACACCTTCACGAAGAAGGACAATGGTAAGGCTGCAACAACCACAGTGGCCATTGCTGCGAATGAGGCCAAACCCAAACCTAACAACAACAGTAACAAGAACAACAAAAAATTGGCCACACCTGTAGCTAACCCCATACCCAAGTAGGGCAATGCACTATAACCTTCTACATCTATACGTGAGACATCAGCACCACCTAAACCAAAATTTGAGCATAAAGATCGCTTGAAGTATACCCCACTACTTGTCAAGTCTTTAGATCTTTTGAAGTAACTATTGGTAGTGGGGTACATCCAACATAAGAAAATATCGAAGGAGGGAGCTAGGAAGCATCAGCGGTACTATGAACTCCTTAGGAACCCTTCTTTGGCCTTGCCCAATGAGCCCCTAGTTCTTAAGGGTTTCAAGCTGGAGTGGTTCTGTGACTACCATCAATAGTGTGTTCATGACACAAATTACTGCATGGCATTAAAGGTTGACATCCAAAGGATGATTGATCAGGGGAAATTAGTGCTATACAAAAGAAATCTAGTACGTCCTGAGAATCAATCCCTGCACATCTACACTGATCCCCTCAATGCCAACAACGTCGGTTACACCATCAACAGCATCAGCATTGACAGTAATCCTAGACCGCCCAAGCATCCATTTGTAGTTTTGTGTGCCTCAACATAGCATAGTAGCACTACCAACGGCTAACCAAAGTTCACAACAACCTTTCATATTGAGAGTCCCTCCTTGGACATCTCCCCTTGCACCACCTGTTCCTCAGGCATCCGCCCATGTGTCACCCGTTAACAAAACCACACCATCGCCTCGTACCCTAATACCATTAGCTCCATTCATTATCAGGGGGCAAGCCATTCAATAGCCCCTACATTGCATAAGGCAGCTTCACAGCCTTCTCATCCCAAAAATCGAGAAGTATGCTTTGCAGGTGAAACGTCAAGGGAAAGTACTGTCCCGGGTACTTCCAAGCCTACGTCTTTACCTCCTGCATCTATGTTGTCGTTGCCAAAACATAACATTACTATGTGTGCATAGTCTTCGCCATCTCATCCAAAAGAGTCTGAACCCAGACCCAAAACTATCCCTCCTAGGGAAATTCATCTTTTAGAATGAATAGAAAAGGAGAAAGGTAGTAAATCAAAAAGTGGCCAAGACCTCTTGAGTGCCCTCACCCAGGTCAAGCAAGCTCTAGAACAGAAAAATACTACGTTGAGCCTGTACGACCTAATCATGACATCTACCGCACACCGTGAGGCTTTGATCCGAATGTTAATGGTAATTTTAATTGATGAGAACATGTTAGTGGAAGAGAAGACGATCCATTAGGTCATGCTTCCTTCTGCACCTGCAGAGCCAAAGCCACCCCAACTAACTTTTTGTGATGATTTCATTAGGGAAGACCTTGAAAAGGGTCAAGTGACTATAGCACCCCTCTTCATCACAATTTGGGTCAGCCAACATAAGATATGAAGGGTACACATTGATGATGGAGCTACCACAAATGTCATCCCTTTCCCTATTGTGGATAAGCTAGGTTTGGTCGACCAGATCAAACCCACAACAACATCGTGCCTAAAGTTGTTCAATGGGGCACAGGCCATGGTAAAGGGCACAATCCACATAGACTTCATGGCAAGGGACTAGTTTCCCATGAATGCAACATTCATCATGGTCAAAGAGATTCTCAGGTTTAACCTGATATTAGGGAGGTCATGGTTAGCACAACTTAGGGCTGTCTCTTCACCCATTCATCAGGAGATCCATCTACCCTATGTAAGTAGGGAGGTGGTGATCCATGGTGATGAGATAGCAACGCAAGCTATCAATAACGTAGACATGGAGTAGGGCTTAGAGGTCATAACCTCTAAGCGTGAAGCATCTATCCTTGTACACACTAACCATTTGACAAGAGAACTGGCTTAGTATGTCGGTTCAAAAAACAAAAATACATGGGTTGAGTTGCCCTTCCAAGCAAGGAACAATGATATAGACGAAGGCTGTGGCAAAGTGCCTTTTCCTTATGCCTTGCCCAATCCACGATGGGTCAAGAAGCAGTTACGCATAGCATAGAAACCTCACTATTTCTTGCCCAGTCACCATCCTTTGTACATTTACTACCTTCTTAGTTTGCTTTCATCCATCTATGCTAGGTACTAATTAGTCATCCTCTAAATCGTTAGTGTTTACTACGCCATGGCCTGAAATGGCCTAAAACTACACTACCGTCCCAAGGCTCGAAATGGCCTAAAACTAGTGATGGCCGGAAATGGCCTAAAATTTGCAAGGGCCCAAAATGGCCTAAAACTAAAACACCAAAATTGAAAACACAGCATAAAATTCATCACATAGACAATGCATAAGTCAGCGTAGAACCAATTCCTTTTTCAAAATTCTCATTTTTCATTCAAAAATTTTGTTACTTAAATAATGTTTCCAATAGTTTTGCAAAAAAATCAAAATTTGAAAAACCCCATGCTATCATGGGTCATCTTCACCCGCATTATTTCCTTTAGCATCATACTCTTCCGCATCACCTTCCTCTGCATTGCCTCCTACTACCTCTTCATCTTCACCCTCTGTGGGCCCTACGCCCTCATCTAGAACCTGCATTGTAAAAGTAAAGCAGTTAGTTAGGGCAACACATGCAAGCTAGAACAGAGCATAAGAATTAACACAGTAGAAAATGACTAACTCAAGATGGCCCTGTGTCCATCTCAAAGGGTATGTAATCTAAACCGAGCCCGAGGTAGTGCCAGACCTCCTTCTACATGATATTAGCCCAATTTTTATCGCTTGGTTTAGCGTCTGCAACAACTTTCTCCTTTTCGATAGCTATCCATCTTGGTGGTCCCAGAGAAAAGGAAGTGGTAGCGGTCTCACTTGTGGGAAGTTCCACTTCCCGTTTAGGAGATTCACTGACCTTTACCTGCTCCATGAACTTGTTGTAAGCCTTAGAAGCACCAATGGCATTCACGAATGCTTCATAGATAAACTCCTTCACTGAAGCATCCTTGTATAGTTTGCGATAGGTGGCACATTCTAGTTTATACATATGTTTATGGTTTTTCTGGGACTACCCCCACTTGTAAACTCTGGCACTATAATATTTCCAGTCTTAGTTCTTCTGAGCCAACAAGTCCATTTGTATTTGTTGTTCTATTATCTCTCAGGTGACCTCATTGTTGAGCTACATGACTGTCCAATATCTAGCATAATCTATGATAGTCATGCGCCAACTTCCATCATTGGTGTCATAGGCCAGGACAAACTTGTACCTGGATCAGAGGTCTTCCATCTCAGTGCTTAGTTTAGCCTTCTCTTTCTCAGCCTTCTAGACTCGTTTCCACAGGTCTTCATTGACGTGCCTACACTCCCACAAGGAGCATGCCAAGGGCAAAGTGCATTTTCTCACCTCGTTGTATATGTGACGAGGCACCTCGGCCACTTCAGGTGGGAATGTAGGCATGGCACCAACTTTCAACGCCTATTTCAGGTCCCATTTGAGTCAAGAGGCTGTAACCATGCAACTAGCGCATTAGTCACATTAGCGTAGCAAAAGTAGTAGCTCAAGGCATCTATCATAGCAACATCAAACAACTTGGTGTAACTACTTACCCACTGTAGGATCGACCTATTTGAGATGGTCAATCATGTCATTGATGACCCCTTGCATGAATGTAAGTTTTTCGAGGGTCTCGGCCCATGGTTCCACACGAATCAAAGGAGGTCTTGCAGCATTAACAGTGGTGTCTGTCATGCAACCAAACATGTCAGTAATGACCAAGGTGAACTGTGATAAGGCTGTGGGTAAATCATATGACAGTATAAGGGCTCCTACCTAGTAAACCCTCGGGGTGACAATGGGGGGATCACCCATCAACACATCATCAAATATATTTTCAAACTCACCAGCTTCTAATTATAGTTCCCCTCCTTTCTGACTCAAAACTACAATAGCATCTTTGGCATTCGTTCGTTCTCTCGATGTCGAACTGCGTTTGGCAAAGGGATCTTTAGTAGAAGTCCCTTCTAGGTTGATGTGGGCTTCTTCTTTTTTTGCTGGGGCCTTTCCTTTTGAGGCACTAGCATCCTCTTCATCCATAGGAGACTCCTCTTCATCTTCAAAAATGTCCTCCTCATTGGTAGGAGGATTATCCTTGACAACAAGAGCCCCTTGTTTAGTAATAGGGGCTCCTTCCCTTTTGACCGGGGCCCTTTCCTCTGAGACTAGGGCCTTTGCATCTTTATTTGTTGCCCTCGTCTTGGGGGTTAACACCTCTTCATCATCATCATCATCTTCTTCTTCTTCCTTTGGTAGCAACAAAAAAAACATATTTGCATTTTAGCTTAAACAACATTATCTAGAGTAGGTGCTACGCTATGCTACGCTGCCTAGCATAGCACAGCGTAGCAAGCATTTAGTTAAAAGCTGAAAAGACAAGCATAGAAAAGAGCATTTACCGATGGGAGGCTGTGGCCTGCGTAACTTAAACCGTAATGTCTACCCCTCCTCTTCTTCCATACGAAGGGTCTCCTTAGCTGAAGAAGGCCTCTTTCGCCCCAACTTAGTTGCCACTATCTTGGCAATGAGACATTTCCCTTGCGATATGCTACCTGCAGTAGCAGGAGGTGCCTCTCCCACACTATCTTGGCCACAAAAGTTGTGGGCCACCCGATCCCTAGTTGTCATAGAAAACGACTCCCAATAGCTTACGGGGGATCTTGGGCATGGGTGGTCTAGAAGATTTGGCAGATCCATGGTTTGGAAATCTGGTTGCAATCTCTCATAACCCAGACTCCATTTTCATCGACTACCAAAAACTCCACGAAACACCGTAAGTAGGCTATGTAAAAGGTGTAGTGTACATTGAAGCGAGACTCCTCCTTCTTATGAAGAGCAATGATTTTAGTTTGCAAGCCCTTGCACAGATACATAGCCTAGTTGTAGAGAGCCCCCTTTTCCATCACCTCTCACATTACCCAAGCTTGCTTAATCCAAATGATCTTTCCTTGGGAAAGCAGCTGCGGGAAGGCACGACACAGTAGACGAGATAGACCTCCTTGGTGGCAATCAGCTTGACCTTCTCCATGGGGATCCCTTTTCATTCCTTTGAAACCCCTAGCCACTTCTCAATGTCTTCCCTCTGACGATTCACCTCTTTCTTGGTCTTTAATCCTATAGGGATGCCATCAGCAAGGACACCGAAAAGGTTTCTGAATAGCTGGTCATTGATCTCAAGGATCACTCGCACACCATGTACATGTGTGTAGAAGTGGTCTACCTTTTTGGAGAAGGAGTCCGCTAGGGCAAGCATCTCAGCAGTAGAGACACTTAGATTCATGGCCAGGAACAAATACATGAGCCCAGCATCTTGAAGGTGCTTGATCAAGGATTCTGAGGCCGCGTTGCATATCCAACATTGGCTCTCATCTACTTCCCCATACTTGAAGTAGACATTAGCCTCTTGGTTCACAGAGATGATCATCATCACCTCTTGGGACTTCTTTGCCCCTATAGCAGTTTTGCATAAAGGAAATTAGCATCAAAAAACACAAAAACACAAAAAGAAAAAAAAAAGTTAGGCAAAGAACCAATAGTAGCTAAAACAACAATCACGCTCAAACATCCAGTAGCTTACTATTTAGCTTACCAGGTTTAAACAGTGATGGGAATGAAGGAAGCTTAATCAAGACATATTCAATGGAAATCAGTTTAAAGGGTGCCCATCGCTCATCCAACTAACCAAACTCCTTGCATCTATTGTAGAGTCTGGGATACCAGGTTGGATAGGTTTTGTAGTCACCCTCGCATTGGCCTATCACACCTGCATGTATATTCTTAGTAGAAGAAAACTCCCATAGTGTCATTTGTGCTAAGGTCAACACATCCGTATTACCATGAAGCCCCTCCTCGTTGATAAAAAACCTAGTAACAAAAACACTATTAGCATTTGCTAGCATAGAAAACATTACATAGTGTAGCAGAACATGGTTACAAAACTCACCCACCAGCACTATAGATGGTTCCTAGTGGGTTTTGGAAGCACGTTCCCATGTAACACGCAATAAAAAAGGTGTTGTAGGGATGATAGTAATTATACTCGGGCATCTTCCAGATCTAAGCCAAATGCGTAAAATTTCTGCGGTGCTGACTGGATCCTTCTCCTTACTTGCTGCTGATTTCTCCCTCTATCAAAAATATCAGAATACCCTTATTTGCCCCAAGCAACAGGGTTTCTGTTATGGCAGCTGCTACCTCCTCCACTAGGTGTGACCAAATGATCACACTGAAGTGTTAGAGGAGAAATTGTAGGAACTCCATGCTCCCTCTTGGAACTAGACTACCTACTGTCCCACACGCACATGGGGCAAAAGAAAAGTGGCCACTGGTTCGCTAACACAGCATAGGACCCCTACGATTTCAAGGATAATCAGGATTGGCCTTAGTGCTACCCTATACAACACAATGGTAAATGTTAATGACATGTTTGAGTAAAGTTCAAACATAGCATAGCAAAACTATCATTTTAGTAGATAGCATAGAACCATTCCCTTTTTGCATATAGCGTAGTAAAAAACACAAAGGCAATAGTGTAGAAAAATTAGCTTAGCATAACAATGAAGTGAGTAATCGTAACAAAGTGATTACCATTACACTGTGATAGAACACGTGTTACATTATCACATCACACATGGCCAAACCATTTCGAGGGTCCTACACTATGCTATTTGCATACCAAATGGCTCAAATTGTTGAAGCCTCTGCAGTAATGACAGCCGCAGCGATGGCGGTCTAAGAGACCTTGCATGCAACCTTAGCGTAACGTCTGTGCATCTGTTGTAGCTGAAATGGCAATAGCGATGGTGCAAGGGCCAAAACAACGAAAACACGATGATAGAAAATACATGGATAGCTAAAAAAATGTAGGAACAAAAACAAGAAAAGAAAAAATGAATAATAGAGGCATGAAAGAAAACAGAGGAAGCATAGTGGCCTACTAGGTCAACAACATCTCCTCATGCACTATGACACATGCCTATGTCACACGCCCTAGGGTTTCCTTTATTTCTTTGACCTTGGCGAGCACTGGGTTTTTGCGTTCCTTTCTGGGAGCCATCGTCTTGCTTGCCGACTCTTCCTTTGAACCGCCTCGCTCTTCGTTAACATAATCGCTTTATGCTCTAAATGTGGGCTATGCGCTGTTACAATGAAAATGACGAGTTTACCAAGGGTTAATCCCTATTTATAGTCGCAATGGTGAAAAGGAAACTTGTCATTCTCTCTCTCCGTTTAATGTGGAGTATTTCGTGTAGCGTAGCATGCTTGCCACAACATCGTAGCACTATTCGCATTAACACAAGTGGGTCTAGGAGAAAAGCTTTGACATGCTTCAAACTAGCCGTTTTCCTTCACAAAAAATATCTTGCATTTTAGGTGGTTTGAAAAGACCTTAAACTAGCAATCCTAGCGTATATTTTCAATCTAGTTAGTAGTTCGCAATGACATTAAACTAGCAGTCTCGATCCTTTTTACTCGTTGGTAGTCCACAATGACATTAAACTAGCAATTTCATATTTTTACACTAGCAGTTTTGCATTTTTACATTAGCAGCTTTCCATTTTTTATACTAGCAGTTTTGCATTTTACATCTAAGCAGTCTGAAATGACATTAAACTAGCAATTTCGCATTTTCACATTAGTAGTTTCACACTTTTACAATAACAACTTTGTATTTCTACATCTTAGCAGTCCACCATGACCTTACACTGACAAATTTTTATTACCTTATATCATACTTTATACTTATGTCTACCGTTTGTATTTAGTTGCTACTTTGCAAATTTTCACTATGCACAATTGCTACAAATAGGTGCCTCTTAAGTAGACTTTTGTCTCATTTTGGTAGGTTGAACAAGAATGGAAATCCATCATGATCTCTCTTCATCTTTAGCTTTAGTAGGTCCACATGGCAAACTCGCAAGACAACTGAACCCGAAACTAATAGATTGGGAATCATCCACAGTTAGCACCGTAGCATCCTTGGACTAGCCTAAACATTTGGTCCAAGCCCTAGATCTAGAGGCTGGGGACGTAATCGAGGATCCTCTCATCGAAATGCCTATGACCACATCTAGGGGGCAGGTAAAAACGTTGAAACTTAGTTCCCTCCTAGATTCGCAGATGCATAAAGATGTATCCAAAATTCTACAAGATAACATTGAAGTCTTTTCATGGTCATACAATGACATGTCAGGTTTAGATCTGAGGCTAATACAGCACAACATCATCTTAGACCCGTGCATGAAAGCGACTAAGCAGAAGGCTCATAAGGTTAAACCAGAGATCCAACTAGCCATACAGGATGAAATCACCAAGCTATACTAGACTGGTTTCATTCGGGTAGTTGATTACTCGGAATGGATGTCTAACATCATTGTAGTTTCTAAGAAAATTGGAGGGATACAAATCTATATAGACTTACGAGATTTGAACAAGGCAATGATCAAAGATAATTTTCCACTTCTGAGTATTGATCAACTCATTGACACTATGGTTGGTCACACACTGTTATCCTTCATGGATGGTTTCTCCGACTACACCCAAATTTGCATTAACCCAGAGCATCAGTTAACAATAACCTTCATTACCCCATGGGGTACCTTTTGTTACACTATGATGCCTTTTGGACTCAAGAACGCCGAAGCAACCTACCAACGAGCCATGACTTACATCTTTAGTGATTACATCTTAGAAATGCTAAACAACTATGTGGATGATATAGCAGTGAAATCTAAAGAAGCCACTGATTATCCCAACGATCTAGGTATAGTCCTTAATTATTGCCAGATGCACGATTTACACCTCAATCCTAGAAAGTGTGTCTTCGCGGTGAGAACTGGACGCATGTTAGGGTTTGTAGTGTTAGAGGCTGAAATACGAGTGGACCCTGACAAAGTTAAGGCCATCGTAAACCTGTCACCTCCTATAAACCTTAAAGAACTACGTGGGTTACAAGGTAGGGTATAGTTCATCAGAAGGTTCATAGCAAATTTGACTAACAAGTTACACGCCATGCAAAATCTACTAAAGAAAGGGGTTAACTTTGAATGGACACCATAGTGCCAACAAGCCTTCGATGATCTGAAGAAAGACCTCTTTCACCTCCCAACTATTTACCCACCATAGAGGGACAAGCCTTTCTTCATCTACCTTGCCACCTTAGACATGTCTATTGTGGCACTGTTATGTCAGAAATAGGATGACGGTTCTAAGATACCAATGTACTACCTAAGTCATGCATTAATAGCATACGAAGCGAAATATAATGAGGTGGAGAGAAACTACCTTGCCTTAGTGTTTGCATTGAAGAAGTGGAGACACTACCTATTTTGTAGCAAAATTAACATTATTTGCAAAAGAAACATACTTTGGGCTATCACAAACAATCTATATGAAAGTAGTAGGATAGCCCAATGGAAAGCAATAACAACAAAATTTGATTTGCATTATGTGAGCCAATCGTCGACGAAAGGTCAGGCCATAGCAACGTAAGTTATGACATCACCCATCGATGACTAGGCAATCATAGATCCCGAATTGCTAGATGAGCATGTTAGCATTATCAATGCTATCCCATCGCATCTTGAAGCTACTTTGCATTTCGAGGATGCCTCGACTGTGCAAGGGGGTAGTGCGTCTGCTATCATTTCGTTCCCCTCTGGGGAAATGCATCCTTTAGCTTATTGTTTTATGTTCCCTTGTACAAACAATGTGGTGGAGTACGAGAGGTTACTCAGGGGCCTTTTAGTAGCCCAAGAATTAAGCATAGAACACCTAGCAATTCGTAGAGATTCACAACTAGTTTTGAATCAAATCACCGAGGTCTATGCCTGCAAGGCTACACACCTACAACCCTATTGTGACTTAGTAAAAGGCCTACTTAAATAGTTTGCAACAATGGACATGCAACACATGCCACGTAACGAGAACACCGTAGCAGATGCCCTAGCCACCCTAGCCTTAAATATTTCATCACACCTATTCTCAAGTTTTCCAACCTCGATTACCAAGTCTACTGAACCTATCACTCAAGTGATACACATGGCCTCTGTCAGTGCTACGAATACCTAATAGTGGTATGCCAACATTAAAGCCTACCTGCAACATGATGAGCTCTCAAGCAGATTGACATCTGCCCAGAGAGATGTGATTCACAAGTGTGCTCGAAAATATGTGCTCATGGGAGACAACACCCTATGCAAACGTTCCTATGATGGGATATTTCTGGCTTGCGTAAATGAGGAGCAACTGCAGAAGGTGGTCAATGAAGTACACAAGGGACTGTATGGTGGACACATAGCACCTAGGGCTATAGCTGCAAAAATCAAATGTCTAGGGTACTATTGGCCACACATGGAGTGTGATTGCCTGGCCAAACTCAAGATGTGTAATACGTGCCAACGATACGCAAATATCATACATGTTTCGCCTACAGAGCTGCATCCAACGTAGATCACGTGGCCTTTCCAGTGATGGGGACTAAACCTCATATAACCTATTATGCCTAAGTCCTATGTAGGGCATAGCTTCATCATCATTGCCACTGAGTATTTTACTAAGTAGGTAGAGGCTATTCCCTTGAGGAAGATTACATCTCAACAGATTTGCCACTTCATCTTGGACAACATCGTGACAAGGTTTGGGCTTCCCATGATTATGGTGACTGAAAATGGGCCATAGTTCAGTAGTATGGAAACCTGAACCTTCTACAACAATCTTGGCATCAGGTAATCATTCTCCTCACCATATTACCCACAAGCGAATGGACAAGCAAAGGCTACAAATAAGTCCATCATCAACTTGCTGAAGAGAATTCTTAACAACAACAAGAGGCGATGGCATGAAGAAATCCTCTATGTGTTGTGGGCTTACAGGATGACATGCAGGACTACAACAGGTAAGGCACCTTATAGTCTTATTTATGGATCTAAAACAGTGTTACCTCTTGAGTTGCAGGTGCCATCACTCCGAATGATCCTATCAAATGTCATGAGTGAAGCCCAGAACAATGAATCGAGAATCATCAACCTCGACTCAATAGAGGAGGAGCGTGCATAAACATTGGGTTGCATAGAGCATTACCAGAATAAGAAGTGGCAAAAAATCATGCAAATCTGAATCAATGGCCAATACAGAAGGGAGACCTCATTCTCAAGGCTGTCTGTGAGCATTTGAACAAATTCTCAGCAAACTGGGAAGGTTCATACATGGTCACAAAAGCCTTTGGGAATGGGGCCTTCAAGCTAGCATACATGGATGACAATGATTTTGCAAATCCGGTGAATCACTTGTATCTCAAGCCGTACTAAATCTAAAGCATGAACACAGTAAGCTCGTCCGCTACGATGTAAAACTAGCAATCAAACGTCTACTGCGATGTAAAACTAGTAAAGGTGAGCAAATGTCTACTACGACATTAAACTGGGAAAGCATCAACAACATCTACTACGACGTAAAACTAGAAAGCTCATTCGCTATGATGTAAAACTGGCACAAATATTCTGCTACAACTGTAAACTTGCACATACGGTCCACTAGGACCTTAAACTAGCACAAACGATCTGCTAGGACCTTAAACTAGCTCATCCACCATCTACTATGATGTTAAACTAGCACAACGATCTTCTAGGACCTTAAGATAGCACAACAACTATCTACTATGATGTTAAACTGGCACATATTGTCCGCTATGACGTTAAACTAGCACAATGGTCTTCTAGGACCTTAAACTAGCAAAGTGACTGTCCACTATGTCATTAAACTGGTACATATGGTTTGCTAGGACCTTAAACTAGCACAGCAGTCTACTGGGATCTTAAACTAGCACATCATGGTCTACCAAGACCTTAAACTGGGTTCATGGAACATCCCCAACATGCATCTATACCAGTACATAACAAGCGAGTATGCATAGTGTTGACATGGGGTGGGATGTTACAATTCCAGAATGCAGTTAATGATGTCATGGAAACACCCTCTAGAACATATGCAGCTCCACTGCTCCTGGCATCTTGCTGATCATCTGGAGATATCGTATGACATCACGCTGACCCTCTAGATCTACTACCGCCATGGCTCATCGCCTTGGTAGTAGATTCCCTAGTCAATGCCTGCTGCTGGAGTTCCAATAGTATTGTGGCTCATCCATAATATTGTTAACCTCCAGCCCCTCTCAGTGCCTGAGCTCAAAAGAAGTTTAGCTATTGGGTAGCCAATCTCATAGCTAAACTGAAAATGCTTGCCTTTGGTAGGGATTCTTGAGCATCTACGTTCACAGCAACTCCTAGCATCCTTAGTGCCAACCTCTCCACACTGATGCTGCCAAAGCCACTGCTGGCCTTCCTAGTTTGGACATCATACACCAGCAAAGATGTCCATAGCTTCAACAACGTCTGTAGTAAGTAGGAACTTTGCCTTCGTTATGCATCATGGTTGTTTCTCCTGGTTTTCTTTCTATTGTGTTTGTAGGGTGTAGACTAGAGGGGTGTCGGTCGAAGGTGCATCTCGCTATGGAAGCAAATGCTATAGCATTATAAGGTGGTTGTCTTGATTAGCTTTCCTACTTCAGAGTGCATGTCCTATCCTCCCCCTTAAGCTCCCTTACCTTATCTCTTACACTTGCAACCCATTCTCTCACCTCTTTTACAAGCTTTTCCTGATGCCTATCAAGCCCTCCCATATGCTCAACCACAAAGTTCATGAAGTGTGTAACATAATTTGCCACATGGGAAGCATATGTAGGTAGGTTAAAGCCCCATGTGGATGTAACAAAACTCATCCTAGGAAAGAAACACCTGTCCTGCAACAAGGTTGTTTGCAAATGTAAACAGCAAAACAACAAAAGGCAAAAGTGTAAGAGAGCAAAAGCTCACGCAAAAAACAACGTGCCTAAAACAAATGGCACATAAGCTATTTTGTAATTACCCTTTCTAAAAATTTTGACGAGAGGTTTAAGGTTAGCAAAAGTAAAGATGACCATGCAAACAACTCCCTCACAAGCACTCCGACGAGGGATTCTACTAAGTAATATCATTACCCTTTTCTTGAACCTCCTTCTCCACGTAGCCCTTCCCTCTCCTCTGTGTAACCAATGCAACACTCTCAAGCATAGTTAAGCAACATCTTGGCAATCACCGAAGAACACTGTTAGCCTTTTGTCTTCTGTGGTGTTTTGTATTCTTTGTCAACACCTCTCGAGTCCATGCTCCAGACGTTGATAAAAAGGGGCTAATGAAACACCCTAAATTTTTAAAGCATTCTTGCTTCACCAAGTCCTTGGAATTTAGGTAACATCATGTCTGTAACGATGGAAAATGTCGGTCGCTGGAAATATCGAGTGAAGATCCGTGTACACAGTCTTAACCACGGATCCGTGCGAGGGCCGTGCTGGAGAAAATGAATCCATGATGCCCTGAACGGTCTTGTCGATCAGACAAGGACTTACTTAATCAATAAATTGTTGAATATTGCGATAGTATATGTCTCATATAATTAACTCAATGAATCATAGAAGGAGTAGAAAACAATGTAAAGAACTTGAAATAATGGCAACATCAACGCGACAAGGAAGATTAGATTTAAAAAAGATGCATAATTCCAAGATCTATGTGTTGACTCGAAAGCTAAATATATTGCATACAACGTTCCGACGGCAGACTTCACTTATCTTTGCGCGAAGCATACACAAAACAATAAGGAAACTATTCAAAAGGGAGTACAGAATGAAGCTTGATCTACCTCGTAAGCCAAAAATGGAATGCAAGGAAGGTCAGGCCTGGATGTCTATCGATCAACCATTTCTGATCAATAAACTTTGCCAATCGCACGAGATGATCTCTCGATATCTGATCTGCTCTTTTTGCCTTTGGTAGTCTTTGCTCAAAAATGCTAATGATCACCGATGGAGAGGATAATGTTTTCACCAAAAAGACCTGTCGCTCCTGCTGCCCATGCTCAAACAATGTCTTCTGTCTTTTCAAAAGAAGGAAGATCCCCCTTCTCTCCACCAACTGGAGTATTTATAAGTTCAGCATCACGTGGAGAAGGCACGGTCTTGATGACACATGTCTCGAACTTTCAGAGTGCCGTTGACTTGGAAAATTTTATGTTGAACCTAGTCCTGTCACATAATGTTTTGGGGGAGGGGGGCAAAGTACGCTATCAACCACTCCTGCTGAAGCTACCTCATGATTACGTTGCGATACGCTGATGAGCATATTGCTACGTATAGACAGTAGATGTATGTCTGGTACTTCCTTAGCTGGCCTTACACTGTATTGCACTTGTTTACGCTGCATAGCGTGGTAGAGCGTAATATAGTATAAAGGTAGTTAACTCAAGTTTCTTTACGCTTATTTACGCCGCAAAGCGTAATAGAGCGTAAAATGGTCAACTTCACAACAAGTTACACTTGTTTACGCTGCGTAGCGTAATAAGCGTAAAGTGACCAATCTTCAGATATCGGGCTACATTAAGCAGAGTTACGCCGAGCGACATTACGCTATGTTGCATAATGTAGCATAAAGAGAGAAAACAAAATAAGGTTAGAATTTGTAAGAAACTTGGAGACTTGATGCTATGTGCCTCTTTGCCTTGTTCTGTCTTCTGGATTTCTGTTGCAAAATTTTGCTCGAATCATGAATCTTTTCACCTTAGGCCGATTCATAATTTTCATGGTGTTTCAATGGCCCCTCTTTGTTGACGTTTATAGGGCTTGCCTGAAAGACGTCGACAAAGAATGTGAAACACCGGATGGGTAAGAGTACCAACAACATCTATCAACGGTTACTTAGGTGTCGCCCTGTCAATTTAGAAGTGCAGAAGTGAGAGAAATGGAAGATAAAAGGTATGGGATGGAGTTCTTAAAGAGGTAAGAAGAGAGAGGTTCAGGGAAGACTCAAGAGAGGTTCGGGGAAGACTCAAGTGTGTGAGTATGATTTTTTGCACATATGCGATAAGGCCTCCTCCTGCGATTGCATTTGCATGGAGTTATGCCATCATATTGTAGATAAAAGGGCTTGTATGGACGAATTGTGTTATGTCTGTGCATCCTAGATGAATTGTATTTCATCCATTTTTCCAACTCCCCCTTTTTTTAAATTTTTTTTCTTTGCCCACTAGGCGAGTTACGTTGCACCAGTTCATGGACTTGATTGTAATGCAGATGCAGAAAGCGTATGCTGCATGTTCACATTTTGTACAAGGAGACAAATGGAATAGCCAAGGAGGGGAATAGGAATAAGAGGTAGGATTATGAGGAAAACAAGGTTGCACCCTAAGTAGACAAGCTAACCTAAGCAGCCATCTCAAAATGTTGTCTGTACTTCACTACTTAGGTGAACACACTTTTGAACAACATCCTTGTAGCAAGTAACCTGCAATCAAAGAAGAAAATAGAGGACACCATTGCTCAACCGAATCATTGGAGAATTTTTTGGAACAAGTGCCATCCAGGGTGAGGAAGAGTGAATGGGCCATGGGCATGGGACCATAGCAAGAGGCCAGGGTCTCAATGTTGATGCTCAACCTAGCATATCGTCGCCAAAGAAAATCAGACTCATCACACCCAACTAGTTATGCAAAGAACCAATTAGGTGAATCTGTGAAGCCAAAGTCTGATAGTGATGATGAGTGGAGGTTCCCAAGGTCGTGGTTGATGAGAACTCCTTTGGGGCTCCGAACGATGAAACTAACCTCTTAGAGGTGCCACCGCTGAAATGGGTGCAGTGACAGCATCTCCGAGGGATCAGTAGTATGCCTTTCAGCAAATCCAAGGAATCAGTAGAATGCCCACAAGGTAGCGATGCTGGGGCTATCCCAACATCCCACCCCGTTTGTTTTGCAGCCTCGCAGAGATGCTTACGTTCGCTTGATTCATATGTTTGCGGTCTGTAGGTCCCAGTTTTAAGTCCTGGTAGACTGCTGTTGCTGGTTTTAAGTCCTAGCAGACCATGGTCCCAGTTTAAAGTCTGGGCAGACTAAAAAATTCTAGTTTTATGTCATAGCAGATGATGGTAGAGCTAATTTATGATCTCAGCAGATCGTGCTGTGGATGTCAGTTTCATGTTGTGACCCAGGGAAAAATCTGTGCTGGTTTTACGTCTCAGCAGACAGATGCTTACCTGTGCCAATTTTATGTCATAGCGGACAGCTGGTGCTAGTTTAGCATCGCGGTGGACGCGTGCAGGAAATGCTAGTTTTATGTCTTGGTGGACCTGTATAACACTGCCAGTTTTACATCGTAGCGGACGATTGCAATTTGCCCGTTTTACGTTGTAGCGGATGATCATCACCAATTTAGCATCATGGCAGATGCGTGAGGAGAGTGCCAGTTTTATGTCGTAGTGGACGATTATTGTGCCTGATGTTAACACTGGATATGCAGCTAGATGTAGTACCGCTTCAGGTATATGTGGTTCACGGGACTTGATAACTCATTGTCGTTGATGTCTGCTAGCTTGAATGTACCGTTGCCATACACGCTGAGTACCAAGAAAGGGCCTTCCCAGTTTGCAGAGAATTTGCATACTGGTTCACGAACGATCTTGAGGACCAAATCCCCTTTCTCTATCGAACGTTGTTGAAGATTATGATGGTGCTTCTGCCTTTGCTTATCTTGATACTTTTCGATGATATCAAGCGTCTGTATTCGCTTCTTCTCCACTGAGTCCAAATCCATGATCCAAGACTCGGTGTGTTGAGCATCATTTATAATCGTGGAGAGGACAATCCGTAGAGAAGGAACTTGTAATTCGAGGGGTAGCACCACCTCAGATCCATAGACTAGGCTATAGGGTGTACAGTCTGTAGTTGTTCTACATGTGGTACGATACGCCCATAGCACATAGAGGATCTTTTCATGCCATCGTCTTTTATTACTGTTGAGCATTTTCTTGAGAAAATTGATAATGACCTTATTCGTTGCTTCGACTTGACCATTCGCTTGTAGGTAATAAGGCGAGGAAAAAGATTGTTTGATACCAAGGCTATCACAAAAAGATTTGGTTTCCACACTGCTAAATTTTGGCCCATTGTCGGTTATGATAGTCATCGGGAGGCCAAATCTAGTTATGATGTTATCTAAAATCAAATGGTATATCTGTTGAGATGTGATCTTTTGCAAAGGGATAGCTTCAACCCACTTCGTGAAGTACTCGGTAGCGGTGATTATGATGCTGTGTCCTATGGAAGATTTTGGTGTGATAGGCCCTATAATGTCTAATCCCCATCGTTGAGAGGGCCATGTAATCTGAGTTGTGTGTAGTTCCGTAGGCGACACATGTATAAGGTTCACGTAACGCTGACACGTGTTGCACGTTTTAACCTTTGTAAGGTAGTCTTTTTCCATATAAGGCCAATAATATCCTAAGTGATGGATTTTAGTGGCCATGGCCCATGGGGCTACGTGTCCTCCATACAATCCCTCGTGAACTTCGCTGACTATACGTTGTGCTTGGTCTTTGTTAACGCAAGTAAGAAATACTCCATCAAAAGAGTGTCTACAAAGGGTACTATCTCCTATGATGATGTATTGCCTAGCTTGCTTACGGATTGCATCTTTTTGTGCGTGTGTTAGCTCGTGTGGTGGTTTGCCATGCAGAAGGTAAGTTTTAATGTTATTATACCACTCTGGTGTTCTATCCATGAGCAGTGAAGATATTTGCACCATCTGAATGACAGGATCTGCACACTCTATCATTAAGATGAGACAAGTGTCAAACAGGTGCGACGGCACATTCAATGCTAATGTAGCCAGTGCATCGACTAGCATGTTGTCAATTTGAGGCACGTGTTGGGCATTGGTTGCTGTGAACTAATTTAGAAGATCTTTAGCCATATCGTAGTAGGGCTATAAATGTGTAGCCTTGCAGGTGTAGACTCCTGTGATTTGATTTATAACGAGCATCGAATCACCTCTAATCGCCAGGTATTGAACGTCAAGCTCTCTGGCTATTAATAATCACCTGAGGAGCCCCTTGTACTCTGCCACGTTGTTCATACAGGGAAAGGTTAAGTGGTAGGCATGTAGATGTACATCCTTAGGTGATAACGTAATGATCGTGGTGGCACTACCGCCTCTAGCGATTGAGGCTCCATCAAAATGTAATGTTGCTTTGAGGCCTGTTAGAACAAGGCTTAGACTATGTACATGCTCGTCGGGAAATTCAGGCTCTATCGTCACCTGACTATCAACTATTGCTTGGCCTTTTGTAGAAGATTGACCAATATAATGCAAATTGAATTCTGCCATGATAGCTTTCCAATGAGCTATCCTACTACTTTCATATAGGTTGTGCATAATAGCTATCAGGATGTTATTCTTGCAGATTATATTGACTTTGCTACAGAAGAGATAGTGTCTGCACTTTTTGAGTGCAAACACTAACGCTAAACAATTACGCTCTACTTCATTATACCTTGTTTTATACGCACATAGAGCATGACTCAAGTAGTAGATGGGTACTTCTGACCCATCACCTCTCTTTTGACAGAGTAATGCAGCTAGGGCTACGTCTGAGGTTGTGAGGTAAATGTAGAATGGCTGATCCCTTTGTGGCGGGAATATTGTTGGCAAGTGTTGAAGTTCTTGTTTCAAGTTATCAAACGCATGTTGACAATTGTCTGTCCATTCGAAAGTATCCCCTTTTTTAAGCAGATGCTGCATAGGGTGTAATTTATCTGTTAGTCTCGATATGAACAGCTTGATAAACTGTAACCGCCCTTGCAATCCGTGTAATTGCTTGAGATTTATAAGGGGTGTCAATTCAAGAATGGCCTTGACCTTGTCAGGGTCTCCTCGTATGCCGATTTCCAATACCACAAACCCCAGCATGCGCTTGGTTTTGACTCCGAATATGCACTTTTTTGGGTTGAGCTGGAGGTCATATTTAGAGCATCTTTTAAGGACTAACTCAAGATCCTCTGAATGATCTTCTGACCTTATAGACTTAACAGCTATATCGTCAACATAATCATTTAGTCTTCCTAGGAGGTAATCACTAAAGATGTAAGTCATAGCGCATTGATACGTAGCTCCAACATTTTTTAAACCAAAAGGCATCATAGTGTAACAAAAGGTCCCCCAGGGTGTCATGAATGTTGTTGTCAGCTGGTGTTCTGGGTTGATGCAAATTTGATTATAGCCTGAGAAGCCATGCATGAAGGATAAAAACGCATGCCCAACGGTTGTATCCACTAGTTGGTCGATACTCGGTAGCAGGAAATTGTCCTTGATTGTGGCTTTGTTTAAGTCCTGGAAGTCTATGTAGATGCATATCCCTTCGATCTTTTTAGGGACAACTACAATGTTAGATACCCAATCTGAGTAATTGACCTTGCGAATAAAACCAGCCTGGAACAGTTTAGTGATCTCATCACATACTACCAGCACGACTTCTGGCTTAATTTTCCGTGCTTTTTGTCTAATTTCTTTAATATGGGGATCTAGAATTATGTTGTGTTGTATTAGTCTTGGGTCTAGTCCCGGCATATCTTCATATGACCATGCGAACACTGTGATGTTATTCTGGAGCGCTTGTTTTATATTGTCATGTGTCTTTTGGTCTAGTAAAGAACTAACCTTAAGAGTTTTATTCTCACCTTTATGCGTAACCACAGAGACCTCGTAAAGGGGGTCTTCGGTTACATCTCCAGCCTCCAAATCTAGTGTGCGTGTCGATTGTTCTAGCTAGTCTAGAGATGTTTCCAATGTGGCTATGGTTGCGTCATTGATGGAAAGGTTAGTTTCTACTACTGTGGGATCAAATTGTCTAATGATTCCCCCATGTGGGCCTATTAAGGCTAGGGGTGCAGATAAAGTTTCGTCCATTTGACAACTGTCCTGCAAAATTTCCAAATATGAAAGTGGTTAGAAAAATGCTAAGTTAAATGCCACAATTATTAACATATGACGCTTGATGTAGTCTGAAAAGGTATGTTATGATGTTGCCAAGTGTGAAGAGCTAACTGAATTTTGAATACTATGAACAGCCTGTAATTAATATGACCCAGTTACGAAGTGATAAGGTGTAGTAGTTTAAGGTCGTTTCGGACCGTAATGCATGCGATATCTGCCGCATTAATGCCTTGATCTTCGGGTTTCAGCTCATGTTGACACTAGCATTTAGGCAAGTCCTACTTTAATCGAGCAACAAGTCAATTAGTTTTTCATATTATAAGTAGGCAGTTCATATCGAAAATAGGTTGTTGGCTATTGCAAATTTGAATTCAGCTGTTGCAGAAAGAGGGAGAAATAACAAAAGATAGCAGTGTGTTATTTGTGAAGGTTTTCAGAACTGTAACTATGGCGCCGAAGGTGAGAGGAAAGAATGCCAAATTGGCTAAAATCGATGAAGTACAGGGGAGTTTGCAGCGTGCTTCATAGGCCTTGGTTGAAGTAAGAGATGTTACTCCCCTGAATTGGTAGGCCATCCCTTACTTACTCATATTGCTTTCAGTGATATGCTTTTTTCTTGTGTTTATTCTTTTGCATCATCTGCGTAAACTAGAGTTTTGGGATGTAGACCTCGTATTGAAATGAGTGTTTAGATAGCGGTATTGCATCTATCGTCATTGTTTGAGACAAACCTTGCACTATTGCAAGGGTTTAAGTGATTTTGGTTATATGGTTGAAGCGTAATTTGTAGTTTTCCCTATAGTTTTCCTAAGCATGCAATGGAATCTAGATGGTAATGTGTTTATGTTCTGTATAGCATAATGGTGAAACCTATCTAATTGTTTTGGACATAGTAAGGGTTTTGTGTTGTATAAACCCTCCCGCAGCCAATGTTCCTTCCCCTCAGACTCATTTGTAGGGGAAGGCAATAGGGTTCCGGAAGGGTGTGTTGGAGTTTTTTTTGCATAACTACAGCATCATCGTTTGGTCACATTTTTCGGGCGATGTGGCTGGAGCTATTTTAGAAAATTTGTTAGTTGGTTCTACACAGGGCGTCCTGGCTTTTCTGAAAAATGGGGCTATTGATACTGGTCAACCTCAAGACCGCGAACTTAGCATCAGAGGATTGCGATATTTAAGTTGGATCTGGGAGATGCCCAAATTTAGCTGTTATCATGCTTATAATACTTGTTTGTAGCCTATCATGTCTCAACCTACTTTCATAATCCATTGGGCACGGTGTATTACTCGGGCGGGTAAGTCGTTTACTTGCGGTGATATTAATATGTTTTCTAATGTCTGAATTTGTAAATCGTAGGATAGTAATGTGCCATATGATACAGGTTCTTCATCAATGAAAATGGGTTATTGGGCAATAATGATACGTTGTCCTTAACTGAAAGGGTGATAACTAAGTTTACATCCACGAGCAACGTACACGCCAGTGTCATGGGGCAAATGACCTTTGAAATTCCTGAGTATCCTACCCGTTATCCCGATGCTTTCAAGAGTTGTCAGAACCTCGGATGGTTACATGAGGAATGGACTTTGAACCCACCCCTCACCCTCACAGATGTGCAAAGAAAGCTTCCTCCATTTCCTTTGCTATTCGGACCTGGTAAGGTTTTGTCGCTACAATTAGTTATAGGATATTATTGTTTGAAATGTTGCGTAACATTGTCTTTGCTATCTTGACTTGTGTCTTGTGTTATCAGTTAGGGAATCCCGGGAAGTTACCATCATGATTTCTAGCTGTGAGGTGAACACCCTCCTCTTCCGTTATGGCGACATAAAGGAAGCACAGTGCTGGCTCGACCACGCGACGACCCCAGCTGCATTGGTTACTAAGCTATGGGAGGCGAGGCTGATGCATTTGTTTCTGTCTGTAACCCCTGATGTCTTGGCAAGCGAAATGTTAACCCTGGTTAACTCCTTCAGCGAGGGGGCTGAACGTTTTTGCATGCGCATGCGTAACATGGGTGTACATTTTGATATTGAAACTCAGCTATTTACTGACCTTTTCAGCATTCCCTTCGATGGTCTTCCCATAGAAGAAAAATTGAGTAGAAGCGTCAAATGTCAGGAAGAGCTAGAGGAGTGGTTGGGGACTAAGAAGGACACAAAGGGGATTCCTTGTGAAAAGATCGAGTTAGAGGTTGCCAAGACCATTTATCCCCTCTTCCGGGCCTGGGCTTTTCCCAGAACACTTTTGCAGGGGAAGTTCTTCATCATAGAACAGGCCTGTATCATGTGAGAGGTGATTGAGGAAGGGATCCAATTCAACTGGGCAAGCTATTTTGCTGAGGGGTTACGCACTGAAATGATCAGGCTTCGCCAAAAGCTTGAGTCCCGTTTTAGTGTGCACTTCACCTTTTTCATAGCTTGCCTATGACATTTTGCTGAATTTTTGGTGGTCTAGAGGAATGGGGTCTGGGTGCAATAGGACTGAGACCAGTTATCCAAACCCTGGATCTCCCACCTTTTTGGCACTACCCAGTCACAGGATCCTCTGGAGGGAATTGGGGAGTCGCTTTCTATAACGACTAGGAATGTGGCGGCACCTCGAACGTGAGGCTTTGACAGCATAGGTGGGGCGCTTCCCTCTTACATGAGTGATGCGTTATGGGGGAAGTGCCTGGCTATAGAAATAGTGGATGCTTCGGTCTAGCATAAAAGGCCTCGTCTAACCAAGGTGCCTGTGGAGCTGACAAGTGGCACAGGTAGAACTGTACAAGTCAAGTTTCAGCGGAGTAAACCTCTGCCTGGTAAGCAAGGGGATATAGTAAAAGTTATGGTAGTTATTGTATTACGCAACTTATTCAAGGTATTTTGAATTATTTAAATGTGTTATATGGCATGAACAACGGGACCTAGAGAGTAGTTGACCCTTGAGACAGGGGCAGTGGTGTTATGGCATGGGGAAGGGGCCCCAGTTTTGGAAGAGGAAGCCCCAGTTATTAAAGTGAGTGACGCACAGACCCTTATATGCGAAGAGAGAGTGGAGGCAGAGAATGTTGACACACTTCCCACTAGGATAGGAAGAGGTAATCAGTCCATTGAAATTTTTAAGAAATTTTGTTAGTAGCCAAAAATTTTGACTTAATTATGCTACAGATGAGTGAGGTGATTCCCCGTCCACCGTTGTAAGCAGAGTGTGGGGAGAATTCCTTGATAAATTTGCCTTTATGGAAGGTGTCATCGGTGATATGATCGAGTGCTTAGAGCACGTCGATCCTAGAGTTGATATGTTGAGGCTATGGTATGCTTATTTTGTTATAAGGTTATAGTGTTTAATTACATTTGATCTAATATTTGTCATCAAGAGCTCGCCTTCAATGGGACTCTATGGAGCCCATTGACCTGGACACCATCAAGCCTTCATCGGAAGGAACGGTTGTGCTATGCAACATTTATGAAGAAATGCATAAATGTGCATTACGCTCGTGGGAGAGTCAAAATGTCAATGAAGACCTCAAGAAGAAGCTACAGAGATCAGAGAAGGAAAGGATATCTCTAACTAAAGAGGTCGAAGACTTAAGGTCATGATGTGAATTCCTGCAAGCTCGAGGAACGGGTGAAGAGGATTGGTGGACAGCTGTCATTGACTACACTCACTACTGGACCGTGGTTAGAAATAGCGTACAAACTAGTCATGAATTGGTCAAGTAAAGGATGAAAATAGAGCTCGTGGCCCAGAAGAATCAGGACTGGAAGGACTTTTGTGCAAGTGTCCAAGAGTGGGGGCAGAAGCAGAAGGATCATAAGCATCTATTTAAGCGAGAAAGTATCGCTTACCATCAGCATTATCGAGATTCTGCCGTTGAAGCACAATCCTTGTGATTGTTCCTTGATGTCATTGGTGCGTCTAAGGCCTTCAAGAAGTTCCAAGAGCAGGTGACGATGAGCGCATCCCTGGAAAGAGAAATTACTCTTCCTTGGGAAGAGACCACAATCCCTACCTTCTTCTCGAAACCACCCTGGTGGACTAGCATGGAGAAAGGGAAGGTTAAGGCTGGAACTAATCTGGGGAACGGGGTTTGATCTGAGTTGACCGAAGATGAGATTATGCAACACCTATGGGTTAGTTTAGATCAAATTCCCTTTGCTGCGGATGTAGGGCCATCGTGAGTGAGTTTGAGTGTTATTGAATTTAAATTTTCTGAATTGTCCTATCATGGCTTTTGTTGATGTACTTGTTGTATGTAGTTACAAGGAATGGATGAAGAAGATGGACAGGATGAGGAGCATGTTCAGAAAAGAGAGCATAATGACGCAGATCATCCCCTTGGAGAGCAAGTGTTAGTGGAAGAACCCTGTGAAGATGACGTTCCTCATGAAGGAATACTTCCTAAAAGGGACGGCCCATACGGAGACGATTTGTTAGGCTTAGAGGCAGAGTTAAGGGATACAGGAGACAGTTGTGCTAGAGGGGATGCATAATTATGATTATGCATGATTTTATTTATGAGATGGAACAAAAAAAATATAAATTTTGGCATGATTAATCAAGAAATTTTCTTTATGTTATGGTTTTTAATTTTATGTCTTTATTTATATAAAGCGTAAATAGAATTGTTGAATGTTTTGGATAGGTGGCGTTATTATGACTGTAGAATGGAGTCGCTAGTTTAAGGCCATTGTGGGCCATCACATAGCTTTTGTGCAAGATATAAATGAATTTGCTAGTTTTAGGCTGTTGCGGGCCATTACTAGTTTTAGGCTGTTTTGGGCCATTTGCGTACGTTGGAGAATGCAATTGATAAAAGTGTACATATTTGCGTAATTGTACTAATATAGCTAATAGGAGTCAAGAAATGTAAATGGTGTAAACTGGGAAACGTAAATGGCGTAATGGATAGAAGACATAAATATATGTATATTAAACAAAATTGATAGTCAAAATTGATAAGCATAAATGGAAAAACTAGTGAAAATGTAACGATGCGCGTAAATACCATGTAGGTCAATCGCTAGCCCATAATTATTTTTTGATAGCTTTTACATTGAGTGGTGCGTAAGGGTGAGGAGATTTATGGCCTAACTCCTCCACATCATCCTCCTCTTCCTGAAATGGTAGGTCGGCCCAGGCTAGGCTCTCATTAGTCATTTTGACTTGTTCGAGAATTTGGACATGGGTTTGATCTTCAGGCATTTCAATTTCTGAAGCCCGTTCTTCCTCGATGTTATTGACGGTTCTAGGAGTTATTTCATCACCGTGTATCACTACCTTCCCTCCTGCATAAGGTAGGTGTATCTCTTGGTGTATCGGTGATGAAACTATCCTCAGTTGGACTAGCCAGGACCTCCCTAGAATCAAGTTGAAGCCGGGCATCTCCTCGACAACGATAAATGTGGCATTTGTTGGGAATTGGTCTCCTGCTACAAAATGGATATGTACCATCCCTTTGACTTGAACTCGTGCCCCGTTGAACAATTTTAGGCACGATGTCATCGTAGGACTGATCTGGTCGACCAAGCCCAACTTATCCACTAGAGGATAAGGGATGATATTCATAGCCGCACCATCGTCAACATGCACCCTCCGGATCCAATGTTGACCAACCCGGATGGTGATGAACATGGGTTCTATCGTCACTCGACCTTTCTTAGGATTATCTTTGATGGATTCATTATGAAAGGTCAATGGGATAGGTTTAGGTCGTTCAACGGTGGGGGGAAACATGATAGCATGTATCGCTTCCTCTTTCACTGGTAAGCTTTCATCCATAGGTATGGATGTTAGCATATGGACCATAGCCTCACGGTGCTTTTGAGACATCATAAGCAAGTCATGGAGGCTCAATGTTGTGTTCTTCTATTTTAGAGCCTGCTTGACTTGCATAAATGCATCGAGGAGATCCCGCTCTCAGCTGGGTGGCTTGTCTGCTCTTTCTTCTTCCATTCACCCTAAGAGATGAATTTCCCGAGGCGGAATAGCGTTGGTCGGAAGGTTGTATTTCTTTCTACCGAGGGGAGATGGCTATGTTTCTGTACCTTTGTCTTGCCCAGGAGGTGCAGGCGAAGGTGCAGAAGCTAGGGGTTGGGGCTTAGCAAACCCTAGCATAGAACGGTCTTTAGTTATGTTAATTGATACATCTCCTTCCTTTTTTTTATTGGATGGCGGTTGATCGTTTTCGTTAGAGGCTCGCTCTTGCATAAAGGGGGCAGCTGGTGGTTTTTGCACCCTAAGGATAAAAGGCACCTTAAGAGTAGGCATGGGTATGGCCATGACTTTATTGCTAATGTGAGACTGAGTTATAGTTTGAGAGGGCATCCTAATAACAAAGGGTGGCCTCGAGACACCGCTAACTACCGATGAAGAACTCGCCTCTTGGGATGAAATGATAGGTACACGTAACACAAAGGGTTGTTTAGGCAGTACCTTCCTCTCACTATCCGTACTTACCATGTTGATGGTGTACATTGCGTTATTTACGTTTAATGGGTCTTTATATACATGCATCGTTTGGTTTTTAGGATGTGTTGGACTATTGCTATCTAATTTGAAAGAACCATCGTCAATCATGCGTTGAATATCATCCTTCAACGCCCAGTAGTAATTGATGTCGTGAACACACAACTGGTGGTAGTCACAAAAACGGTCCAGCCTAAAAGACTTAGGAACTAGCGGTTCGTTGGATAGAGCTAAAGAAGGATTCTTCAGCAATTCACAATGGCGCCTGTGATGCTACAGAGCTTCTTTGGATACTTTTTTGTTTTGAATATATCCTACTCCTAATAATTGTTTCAATAGTTTCGAATGCTTTATAGACAGGGCTGTATATTTTGAACGATCTTTATGCTTAAAGTTTGGCTTTGACTATGAGGGCTTTTCAGGGGCAAGTGCTTCTTGGCCGGTGCTGCTTGCACTAGCCGTGGTCTCAGCAGGCGCTGTGGGTGCCTTCTTGTTATTCTTATTTTTGGCACCCTCGTCTAGCACAGCTACTATTGTCATTGTTGTTTTACCTTTGTCTTTACCCTTATTATTGGCATTCTTATAAGCCACATATGCTAGGTCTTTGCTAGCCTCTACAGCATCTTAGATGCTCTTAGTTTGCATGAAAGCTTGACTCAGGGAGTGAGGGCCAAGGTAATATAGTTTAGACATGATGAAGTTGTTAACTGCTCCTTTGAAAATAGCCAACAGATGGGCTTCCACAATAGGCTCACAGATTTCGTTTAGAGTAGCGCTCCATCGCTGTATAAACTTTTGGACTGGCTTGAGTGGGTCTTGTTTCACTCCCATAAGTTGGTCTAACATGACTTCCGGCTTTAAATTGTATTTAAAGCAAGTCACAAATTGTGTTAGGAGCTCTTCCAAGGTTGAGATGGAAGAGTGAGGGAGTGCTCGATACCAATCCAAGGCCTTACTTGCTAGAGACATTGCAAAGACAGGGATAATCATATGGGGCCATTGTTGTAGTAACAAGGATTCAGACCTGAAGGTAACGAGATGAGCATTAGGATCACCTTCCCCATTGTATTTAGTAAAATGGGGCAAAGAAATCCCTGGAGGCAACGACAGCATGGGGACTACTGGACTAATGGGATCATCATGGTAGAAATCCATGACCTGTATCGTATCAGAGCCAGCAGCTTTAAGGTGCTTAACTTCCTCGGTGAGGGTCTGAATAAGCAAAAAAGCTTAATCCATACTTGTTGATGGCGAAGTTGGCTTTGGCGAGCAGGAGGTTGGACTAAAAGAGTAGTACCAGGCAATGAGAAGGGAGCAATAGCTTGGCTGACAGATGGCGCAATGGGGACTGTTCCCACGGATGGGGCTACCTATGAAACCCACCACCTGACAGGCTGTGTAGAAAAATTAGCCATCACTGGATGTGTAGGATGGATGGTGTAAGGATGTTATGCGATTATCTGTGGGACATGTGTGGTAGATGCAGCTAAGGGTTGCACACCATATGACATAGATTGATTATGTTATGCAATAGGTGTGATCCACTGACCAACCATGGGTTGTTGAACAGATCACTACGATTGAATGGTGGTTGTGATCTGTTGCCTTGCAATGGGCTGTGACGATAAGGTTTGCACCAGATTTTGCACCGGGCAGGTTATAGGCGTGGTATGGGCTTGCATTTGTGGAATGAAATGGGGTGCGGTAGATGTGGGTATCATTGACGGGATACTGATTACATGTGACGAGGGGATTACTCCCATGTTATTTTGGGATGGGAAGATTGAGGACTACGTGGTGGCCTGTGGGAAGATGGGAATATGCGTTTGGGTGGTCATGATTGGATTGAGATAGGCAGCTTCTCTGGTGAGATGATTAAACAGAGGATTCACATATGTATGAGGGCTAAGGGTATGGTATGAATCCGCATGTTCAAACTAAGCTATGAATTCATATTCCTCCTCCTCCTCCTCATTTTGAGGTTCCAAAATAGACCGTGTAGTCTGATTCTTAGCCATAACCAGTTGTGACAGGAGTTCATGATAATGATCGGTCAGGGGGATGATGTTGTATGCAGTAGGGGTGAAGTCTTGACCCCCTCTATGGATCAGCTCGTAATTTTGTTTTGCTTCTATCTCAGCTCGGCTAAGGGCAAGCTTTGCCTGGATCTTGACACAAATGAAATTATACTTTTCAGGAGTCAAGATGGTGAGTGAAGGATCCTTGCCCTGTAATCGTAATGAATGATGCGACGG
The DNA here is from genome assembly GCA_015680685.1 of Gnetum montanum. NCBI lineage: Eukaryota > Viridiplantae > Streptophyta > Gnetopsida > Gnetales > Gnetaceae > Gnetum > Gnetum montanum. Next base: position 220,954 of record MNCI01007825.1, read on the forward strand.
TCCCTGAGGTCCTGTCGTGCCGAAAGCTGATTCGGGATCGGTAATGGGATTTACAGTTATGGCACCCGAGTCAGTGGCGATCATAGCAGCAGTGGTTGTATGCACAGAATCCATCTCTCAGATAGATCGATGACAACAAATGAAAATATTTAAAAGGCGACTGCAAAACAAAATTACGATTTGGCTTTCTACCCTGTAGGATTCCAAAGGAATCGTTACTGTGACCAATCTATACCACACAATTTCGTAAACTTCCTTAGAGGTATTATGTTTACGTTATGTGAACATGGGTATGGATTGCTTACAAGGATACCCATGAAATATGGATCATAGGTTCAGGCCCTCCTTCTAGCACCAGAAAACTGTAACGATGGAAAACGTCGGTCACTGGAAATACTAAGTGAAGATCTATGTACACAGTCTTAACCATGGATCCGTGCGAGGGCCATGCTGGAGAAAATGAATCCGCGGTGCCCTGAACGGTCTTGTTGATTAGATAAGGACTTACTTAATCAATAAATTTTCGAATATTGCAATAGTATATGTCTCATATCATTAACTCAATGAATCATAGAAGGAGTAGAAAACAATGTAAAGAACTTGAAATAATGGCAACGTCAACGTGACAAAGAAGATCAGATTTAAAAAAGATGCGTAATTCCAAGATCTATGTGTTGACTTGAAAGCTGAATATATTGAATACAACATTCTAACGGTAGACTTTGCTTATCTTTGCGCGAAGCATACACAAAACAACAAGGAAACTGTTCAAAATGGAGTACAGAATGAAGCTTGATCTACCTCGTAAGCCAAAAATGGAATGCAAGGAAGGTCAGGCCTGGATGTCTATCAATCAACTATTTCTGATCAATAAACTTTGCCAATCATACCAGATGATCTCTCGATCTCTGATCTGCTCCTTTTGCCTTTAGTAATCTTTGCTCAAAACTGCTAATGATCGCCGATGGAGAGGATAATGTTTTCACCAAAAAGACTTGTTGCTCTTGCTGCCCATGCTCAAACAATGTCTTCTATCTTTTCAAAAGAAGGAAGATCCCGCTTTTCTCCGCCAACTGGAGTATTTATAAGTTCAGCATCACATGGAGAAGGCACGGTCTTGATGACACATGTCTCAAACTTTCAAAGTGTCGTTGACTTGGCAAATTTTATGTTGAAATTGGTCATGTCGCATAACGTTTTGGGGGAGGGGGGCAAAGTACGCTATCAACCACTCCTGCTGAAGTCACCTCATGATTACGCTACGATACGCTAATGAGCGTATTGCTGCGTATAGATAGCAGATGTGTGTCTGGTACTGCCTTAGCTAGCCTTACATTATATTACACTTGTTTACGCTGCATAGCGTGCTAGAGCGTAATAGAGTATAAAGGTAGTTAACTCAAGCTGCTTTATGCTTATTTATGCTGCAAAGCATAATAGAGCGTAAAATGGTCAACTTTACAACAAGTTACGCTTGTTTACGCTGCGTAGCGTAATAAGCGTAAAGTGACAAATCTTCAGATATCAAGCTACATTAAGAAAAGTTACGCTGAGCGACATTACACTATGTTGTATAATGTAGCGTAAAGAGAGAAAACAAAATAAGGTTAGAATTTGTAAGAAACTTGGAAACTTGATGCTGCGTGCCTCTTTTCCTTGTTCTGTCTTCTGGATTTCTGTTGCAAACTTTTGCCCGAATCATGAATCTTTTCGCCCTAGGCCGATTCGTAATTTTCACGGTGTTTCAATGTCACTTTTGCAAGAAATGGATGCTCTGAGTTTAGACTGTCTAGTTCAGAAAATTTTCTACATCAAGTGTTGATAGGCCCAGCAGACTCTTTGGCCTGCCCACCTAGGTAGTTCATCTAGTTGATAATCTACTCAAAAGCGATGTGAGGGGTTGTCAGCGGTGGTCAGGCTACATAAAATAGTTCAACAAAGTTTCTAGTCAAGAAGTTTGCTACGCTACACTACGCTATGTAGCGTAGCAAGCCTTAGAAGATAGTTGTGGGACGAAGTGCTATGCTATGCTACGTTACACAGCATAGCAAAAGCAAGACAGAAAGGCCCAACTTGCTTAGTGATTTCAATTGCACCTAGCAAGCACCTTTGGCCTTTCAAAACTAGCTATGTCACTCAACTTTGAGTCCTTCACCAAAGCTCCTCTCACTAGAAAAGTAGCAGATTAAGCAAAAAAGAAGGCTATGTTAGTTGCTACACTATGCTATGCTACGCAGCATAGCACAATGTAGTGCTGATGAAGGAGCGATGAAAGGTGTCTCAGAATGCAGGATCAGCCAGTTTGCAAGCTTCACATTACGAAGAGCAAAGGTTGCAGATTGTCAACATGATCTTCATACAGATGTTTGCATTGCAAATCATAGTTAAGGCCAGTTGCTACACTACGTAGCGTAGCAAACATGCAGAACTAGTTAGAACACTTCAAAAGTTTCCAGCACATGCAATAGGCTCCAATGTAAGTTTCTTCTACAAACCAATGGCTATGCTATGCTACGCTGCATAGCATAGCATAGCGTAGCAAGTTGCTATGCTATGCCAACATGCTATGCTCCAAAGCATAGCACAACGTAGAAAACAGCTACGCTACATCAATGCGCTTCACTTGTTTGCATCATTGGCACACATCCCCATGAATAGATAGCGTAATTGCAGCATGGCAAGCTCGTAAATCAATCAGCTTTGCATCTCCATGCAGCATGGACATGTCAACACCTTGTGGGTTCAGGACACGTGGGGTCCAAAATGCATCTTTTGCGTGCTCTTGGCCCTATAAATACCCCAACGAGCAACACTCAAAGGGTTGGCAAAAATCAAAGTTGGTTGGCAAAAAATTCTCAAGTTGGCAAAAATTGGAGTTGGTTGGAAAAAAATTCACAAGTTAGCAAAAAATTCACAAGTTGGCAAAAATTCACAAGTTGGCAAAAATTGAACTTGATTGGAAAAAATTTGCAAGTTGGCAAAAACCTATTGGCAAGTTTGGCAAAAAATGTGGCTTGGCAAGAATCAAATTGGCAATCTTTAGCATTGTAAACATTCTTGAGTTGGCAAAATCAAAAAGTTAGCATTCCTGTTTGGCATTCTGTTAGCTCTTTTCCATTGCCTTTGTGGCACTTTGCATTGTTAGCTCTTGAGTCCACGTTCAAGCGTACATTTGGCTTGCTCTAAACATCTCAATTACTTTTGGGATCTTTGTGCTTTGCAGTGTTGTGCAACTGATTGTATCCATTTTGACGAAGTAAAGCTATAATCTTGAAGTGGTGCATTTCTTAACTTTAGTTTACTTCATTCTCTTGCTTATCATTGCATTTTATATCATTTTCATTTCCTTGCATTTAATAATCAATATTTTATGTTAGAAAATTCTTTTTCAAATCACATGTTTGCAAAAGGTTTAGTGACACCAATTAAGTCCTTGTCTGATTGACCAGACCATTCAAGGAACCCCATTTCTACTTTATCCAGCATAGCCCTCCTACAGATCCAGGGTTAAGATTGTCTGATCGATGACCTCTCGGTGTTTCCAGCCACCAACGTTTTCGGTCACTACAATATCCTTATAGACAACTAGATCTATATGGATACTATGTTTAGCAACTCATCTCTCCAAGAAGTTCTACAATTCATGCTATATTTCAGCATCACTATTACCCTCTAGAGTACCACCCAAAACATTCACCATCTACTTAAGGAAAAAACCCATATCCATACCATCCTCCACATATTTCTACACACAAACCTCCATCCTCAACCTAGTTACCTCCTACTCCATCTATGCAGGGTGAGATTCTTTCATAGCCATAGCAATTAAATGCTACAAGGGCTTTACATTCACAATCAACTTTTCAACCAAGTAGTTTGGACAACTAATCTAAAAAAAAAAGATCCTTCTTTTGATCCAACAATCCTCTCCAATCCTCACAACCTAGTATGATTGATCACCCTCCATCTCCAGTACCCTCATCCTCTACATCAAATACTTTTGAATATCCTTCAAACCAAACATCACCTTGGGTCCTCACTGTGATGCCAACTCATGCCATTTTTGATTAGATCAATGCTGGCAATATTTCAACAAAACTATCTAACCTAGGAAGTCTTCTCATTTACTTGCAAATCTCTAGACATGAGCCATGCAAGGCTCTTCTAAATTTTGGTTCTAGTATCAACCTCATCTTTCATGACATGTACAAGGCCTAGAACCTACCACCTCTTAAGAAGAGTAACATCCATCTAGAATTTGTAGATCAATCAATCACTATTCCTTTGGGATTAGTGGAGGACATTATGACCATAGTAAGTGGGTGGTACTATCTTGTTAACTTTTTGATAATCAAGGTTAAAAACTACAAAGGTGACTTCCCCATTATTATGGGAAGGGATTGGTTAAGCATAGTTGATGCACATATGAGCATAAGGAACCTCTCCTTGAAAATCTCCAAGAAAAATGAATTTGGAAAGTTAGAGAAGAAGCATATTCCATGCATCACATATAGTGATAATGGATGCAATTGCATGCAAAAGATTTGGTTCATCAAAAGTACATACATCAAAGCATGCAATCAATGTGCACAAGAAACATATATTCAAAGGTGTCTATATGCAACAACCATAAAATAAGAGGACATCTAGTGGCTAATAGTTGACTTAAATAGTAGAACATTATGCATGAAACCAACTGAGAACCTAACATGTGTTTACATTGAAAGCATGGAAGAACTTGAGCAAGTTCATCATCGACTCTATGATGATGAAGATGATGATACCCATTGGGGAGAGCTGGAAATCCCTGATAACTTGAAGTAGGAGCCCCTAGAATTGAAAACCCTACTGGCTGGTATGGAATATGCATTTTTAAACAATGGAAAACCAATCATAATCAATGTCAAACTTGCTCTTAAATAAAAAGAAAAGCTATTAAATGTGGTTAACAAATGGCCAATAATCTTTTCTTGGTCATATCCTAAGTTGATAGGAATCGATCCAAGGATATGCCAACATTACATTTACATCAACCTAGCCATGAAGTCAAGAAGGTAGCCATAGAAATGGCCAAAGCCCAAATTGAAACAAATCATCGAGGAAATAGAGTAACTCCTCAAGGTGGGGTGCATCTACCTCATCGTAGATAGTTAGTGGGTTAGCCCACTTGTAATTGTGCCAAATAAAGATGGCAAGTGGTGGGTTTTCATCAACTTTAGGCTATTGAACATGACAATATTTAAAGATCATTTTCCATTGTCATTTGTGGATCAAGTGCTGGACACCATATCTTGGCATTGCTATTATAGCTTCTTGGATGATTATAATGGCGATAATCAAATCCAAATTATGCTAAAACATTAAGCCAAGATAACATTCACGAGTTCCTAGGGAACTTTTGCATATTGTAAGATGCCATTCAGTCTATGCAATGCCCTTGCAACATTTCAATGCCTATTCCTTAGTATTTTCCAATAATAAATCAGTAGTGGTGTGGAAGTCTTCATGGATGACTTATCCACCTATGGAGCTACATTTGAACAAGCCTTGGACCACCTTGAGCAAGTACTAAAGAGATGTGTTGAAACAAACCTATAGCTCAATTGGCAAAAAAGTCATCTTATGGTCCAAGAAGGCATTGTGTTGGGGCACCGAATCACTCAAGTAGGGATTGAGGGACCTAGAAAATATAAGGGTCATCCAAGGAATTACACGTCAACCAAAGATAGTCAAAGGTGTTAGATCATTCCTTGAACACATTGGCTACTACCGATAATTCATAGAGAATTTCTCTAAGATTACAAAGTTGTTAGTCAAGCTTACAAAGAAGGATGCTTCATTCATTTGAAACAAGAAGTGCAAACATGCATTCTGACTACTAAAGGAGAAACTCATAGAAACTCCAATTTTATGGGCACTAGATTGGTCCTAACCATTTTACATAATTATAGATGCATCTAATTATGCTTTGGGAAGTACTTCTTACGTAGCTAGATGATAAAAAAAATCCATATTACATCCACTATGTGAGGCAAAGCATTGCGGGTGCACAATTGAATTATACCACAATAGAGAAAGATTTAATGGTAGTGGTGTACACTCTTGAAAATTTTAGGCACTATATGCTTTTCTATAGAGTATTTGCACACACAAATCATAATACAATCCACTTCCTAATGAACAAGCTAATGGTGAGCCCTCGTATCATACAATGGCTTGTGATCTTGCAGGAATTTGATCTCATAATGGTAAATTGAAAAGGAATAAAAAATCTGATTATTGACCATCTCTCTCACTTAATATGGGATAATAAAGAGGAGGAAAGCCCACTCTCTAATCAATTTCCAAATGAACTACTCTTTACAAGAGCACTAAATGACCAAATGCCCATAGAAACAATATGGTATAATGGCATCCTCACCTATCTTCTCACTTAGGAGATGCCACAAGATCTTGACCTTAAAAAGAAGCAATAATTTCTTCATTAGGCTAAATACTTCATGGAAATAAATGGATACCTATACAAGGTGTGCATTGATGGCCTGATTCATTAGTGTGTCCCTGATCAAGATCAATTACATGTTTTCTAAGAGTGCTTATGAAGGACCTTGCGAAGGCCACTATGCAAGGATACACATGGAAATAAAAATCCTAATGGTAGGATACTATTAGCCTACAATCTTTAGGGATGTCCACCAATTTCTTTGATCTTGTGAACATTTTCAACTAGATGGTGGGATGATCACCTGAATGGAAGGTCTTCAACAATGGATACAACCACTGGAGGCTTTTGACATATGGAGCACTGACTTCATGGCTCCCATCACATCCATGTCCAATGGAAAGGCATATATCATTGTAATAGTTGACTACTACACAAATTGGGTAGAATCAGTAGCCATTATTGATTGTACATCATTCGCTACTACTAGATTTATATAACAAAATGTTGTAAATAGGTTTGGGGGGCCATGTACACTAACTTTTTATAATGCAACTCATTTCACAAGTGTCACATTTTGAAAGTTGATGCAATGCTTGTGGGTTGAACATAAATTAACAACACCCTACCATCCCCAAGCCAATGGTCAAGTAGAGGTAATTAATTAGGAGATCACAAAGATCTTAATAAGAACCATAAGCAAATATAGGAGAGATTGGAGCACGAAACTTAATAATGCCCTCTAGGCCTATCACTCAACATGGAAACTTCCTATTGGCCACTCTTCCTATGAGTTAGTGTATAGAAAACTTCCAATGCTTCCAATTCAGTTTGAACTTCATACACTCTCAACAACTTGTGATCTAGATCTTGACCTAAGTCTAGCATAGAAAGAAAGATTGATTAACCTGAATGTGCATGATGAAAATCGATTGGTGGCCCTATCTTTGGTCAACCTGAAAGCATTCAACAAGAAACATCATGACCTCAAAATACAAAAAGTAACATTTCAACTAGGTAATAATGTTCTCTATTGGAACCCCACACATGTATCCTAGAAGACAAAATTTCAAAAATTTTGGAAGGGACCTTATATAATTGATCAAACCTTTCCCTCTAGCACCATGTTAATCTTCAAACCTGAAAGCCCAAATAAAAAGAAGTTGATCAAAATTCAATAAGTGAAACCTTTCTTAGAGCCAAGACAAGCCAATGCAACTACCACCTCGACAAATGAGCAACCACATTCCATTTTTCAAATCTCCTCCTTCTAACTTAGTCATGGGAGAGATGGTTATCTGTGCTAATAATCCATATGGCTTCTCAATTTTTCTACTTTTTTTCCACATTTTTTATTTTATAATTTATTTATTTTTACATATTTTTGATTTTTAAATTTTTCCCAAATTTGCACCATCATTAGTACCTTTGAACTTTTCTTGACTATTTTACACTTTCTCATATATTTTACTTTGTTTTTTTTGTTTTGTTTAAGTGTGACTTTTCATTTTTTTGCTAATAAAAGTGCTTTATTGCTATAGGACACATTACCACTATTACTATTTACTAATGATGATTTGTGCTTAATGTTGCAATTGTCGATGTTTGGTTTTTGTTTTTGAATTTTGATGTCTAATGACTATGACATGGTTTATTTTTCATGGAATAGGCAGTAAGTCTACATCATCTACCCATTGAATAAACATTGTGGTTTTCCTTATTATGGGAGTTTGAGGTCCCTTCCATTAAAGAAACTTTTAATTAATTGGTGACCTTGGTAGTTCTAGAATTGGGAAAGATTCAAAGGTTTGTAGAGGATGTGACTTCAAGGGGACTCAACACTCCTTGTACTCTTCTACTTACTTGAGTGCTTGGGTGTTTCTCATGAACTTCTTCTCATTCCATTCCAACCATTAATAGGAAGTCAAATAAAGTCTTTGCATGGTGTGGTTCCCATTAAAAAAAATGATAAACAAATAAATGAGCTACAAGCATTGGTTATAGGACTAGAAAGACATGCACCCATGCCTGAAGGTCCCCTCTAACTAAGGCTCTCTCTTTCTCTTACTTCCTACTTCTCTTTTCTTCTCTTTTTGGAATGGTGGTTGTTTTATGGGAGCACCCTTATGTCCTAAGTGGGTTGAGCAGTCTTGAAGTGGTGATGCAAAGTCACTAAAAGAAGCTAGTTTTGGTCTAGACTAAGGATGGATATTCTTAGTTCATTTTAAACACATATTCCACAAGGGACTTCTTACAACCTCAATTTGGGATTCCATTTCACCTTCACAATCATCCATCTATGCTACCATAATTCACCTCACTACTAATTTCTATGTTGTTCTTGATGTCTTAGTTTGATGTATTGGAATTCTTAAATAATTCTTTTTGGTTGATCCTTAAATTTTCAGGACCATTAATCAACTATGGGGTCCATAAACTCCTTAGTTGGAGGTTATGCAAGGGCAACAAGGGCAGATGCTTACTATGGGAAGGACCCACTTGCATATCTCTTTGTTTGGTTAGTTAAGCCTCTTACCTTTGACATCATTACAATCCTATCTTTTGCATATTCCGTTATGCAAACCACACTCTATGTTCCTTGAACTCTCATTTTCCATCCCATTTTACCATTTTTCATAATTTTCTTAATTTTTGGGACTTCAACATCCTCTTCTCACATTTTCATCATATTCATGGTTGTTTGGCCTTCCATTTGATCCTAATTTCATTCAAAATCTCTTTGTCATTTTTAATTTTTGACCAAGTCAATGAAAGTCAATGATGGTCAACAACTATGTCAACGAAGCCATGTCGACAAAATGAAAAAATAATATAAATACCACTAAACACTTTGGATTTTTCACATTTGGTTCATAACACCCAAGGATTTTTTGCAATTTTTCAAAGCCCAAAACCTTCCCAAGCCTCAAACTCATGCACAATTTATCCAAATCACCATGTTCTTCGATCCTATAGTCACTGAAGATAAGCTCTTAGTTGTGGGGATAGCAAACCTCAAGGTTTAAATGGAAAATTTTTTGACCTTTTTTCTAACTCCGCCAAATGGTTAAGATATGAAATGTTATTAAATCATAAATTTTTGAACAAATTTAAGCCCTTTAACAACTTTAGTAAACTAAAGATTAAATTAATAATTAAATATCTAATCCAACCAACCATAGTCATACCTTAGCCAAATGTAACTCCCTTATGAGATAAGGTATTCCAATCATTTTGAATTACATAATAATTGCTAATCCATTGTTATGTGTGATTATAGATGGCACCAAGATCGAAGAGACTACAGGATCGCATCCATGGAATAAGTGACCTAGGGGAGAAAGACAACAACAAGAACATGGCTAAGAATAGGTTGGGGAAACCCATGCAACAAGACCTCTCAGAGACAAGGCTGAGGTGGAATTTTTTCTACAAATTCTCGAAGAAGAAGCTACATCAAAACACTCACAACAAGGTGAGGCACCAAGCCCTGTACCTAGACTAAAGGTCATACTCACATAGGCTTGCCTTAACACAACTAGGAACCATGAAATTTAATGCTCATTTCTTCAAAAACTAGATTTTGGGATGTTCCTTGAACAAGCTCTAAAGGATGTTAGAGCTCAACTGCAAGCCTCTCCCATGTGGCCAATCTTCACCTCCAGTGGGAAGTGGTACATGGAAGAAATGTATCTCTTTTGAAACAATAGGAGAGAAGAAGCCACTGTGAAAATCAAGGATATAAAAGTATCCTACTCAGTAGAAGCCATTGCACAGGTCCTTTGGTTGCCTAATGCAAAACACATTTAGCAAAGCTATCAACACAAGCTGATCTCAGAGCAAAGAAGGAATGGACTCTATGATGTTATGGGGTTAACAGCAAGGAGTTTGATGCACTCACACTAGCAGAGTGAGTCTATTTTAAGATAGCAGCTCACCACCTCAATCCAACAATGAGGCCCAGTAAGGTGATAACCTTCTCCACTCGAGCATGTGCCACTTTAAGCAGTAAATTTTCAGCACTTCCACAACTAATCTTTTTAGAAATAGAGAAGCACTTCAAGGAGGATGAACATGGAAGAAAATTCCTACCCTTCCCTTGCTTGATCAAAAAATTATGCAAAAGGGTAGGGATAGTCTGCTATGCAAATGATATACTCAGACATGCTCCTAAGGCTTCATGGGCCTAGATGATGAAGGATAAGATGTCTACCATGAGAATAGAAGACGAGTAACAATGACCACCTCTGCCACCTACTCATGAACAAACACCAGAGGGTCGTAGTGTGCTTGAGCACATGTAGAAAATCCAAGAGTAGCTCTTACAACAATGAGAGTAGTAGGTAGGAACTTGTGGTGGAGACCCATTTGTGTACAGACTGGCTATGAGTCACCTTAGAGAAGTGGCTCATATAATTAGCCAGATGGAGGGAGGTGGATCAAAGCTATTTTCCCAACAAACATTGTTGTCTACAAGGTCAAAGCTAAGTGCCCAAGAAGTGATGGTATCTCTTTCTCAATACCATCTATTCCCAAAGACCTCTGGGAATGTTGCTTCCTTTTTAGTGTGCTTAGAGAAAAGTGAGGAGGCAACCATATTGGTGATGTAGCACTAGGGGTAAGAAACAATTGTAGAGATAATTGTTGATAGATTTTTTGAGGTGTTAAACACACTTGCTACACCTGAACTAGATGTTTCTACACTAAGATATGTGTAGGGGTCCATAGGAATAATTAGTGAGAGACTAAGCATAGCCTAGCATGAAGAATTATTGGACTAACTAGTGGGAACTAGGTAATCAATTCCAAATATCTTTAAGTTTTTGGACACCATCACTACAACCCAGTCGAAGCTACTGGAGGCAAAGGGCGGCAAGTGCCTCATTTTAGATGGGCAACTTGAAATAACTCAAGCACATAATCAACAATTGGCTGTGGAAGCTATCGAATTGCATGCCCAAATTGCTAAACTTGCTCTTATTAACCCTACATTGACATAAGATGAAGCCTTTCAACGACTTCAAAAATAGCTTAAGTAGATTAAGGGAGAAATGGTAATAGCGGTCTTTAATCAGTTAGTAGCAGAAGTTACAACTCACACAGTATGAAAGGACTTGATGCAGATGCACCAAGAAAATGAATTCTTGATGGTAGAAAATCATCACCTAAAAAACATTGATGCACAAAAACAACAACTAGAAGAATTTATCCATCAATAGTACAAGCAACTTGCTAGGGAAAATGTTGAATTAAGGAGATTGATAGTGAAGAATTGTAATCTCTCAATGGAGGAGGTCTATGTCTTGCACCAGAAATTGGCCATTGATATTGTTGCCTGAAAAAAATAAGGCTTTGAAGTTTAAAAATGTTAAAAATAATTACAAAGACTAGGTTGGCCTACAAAAAGAGGTAAATGAAAAGCATATCCAACTAGCAAAGGAAAAGGTTAATGAGGCCCTCTAGCAACTCCAATAAGGTAGAGAAATATGGCAACCCATCATTGATGCGATTGATGTCTACAACAATGTGGAATTCCACATGAAGGAGTTGTAGATTGACGAGATGATGGAGTACATGAAGTTGTCCAACCTCTACTATGTAAACTTGGCAATGCCAACTATTGGAAAACCATGATCTGAGCTTGAGAAACAAGTGGCCAATTCATACTTATTGTACAAGGCTAAGTTTAAGACTCATAAAGACACCAAGAAAAATCTTGTAGTGGCAAATGCTAAACTTGGGGTCCTCAAGATGAAATTCAACAATTAAAGATTATTCATTCATAAAGAACCTAGTCAAACAAATGAATGACTACTAGGAATTACAAGACACACTCCGAGCATTCAACATAGAGCACAAGCAATATGTAGCCTGGTTTGTCAATGTTAAGGAGCTATTTCTTATTTTGCCTTGTCCTTGGGATGTTGCAACCTTGGCCCACATCAGTGAAGATGCATGGACCATGAATGATCCTAGGAGTAAAGAGGAGAAAATGAAGGCATTGCTAGATGCTTTTTGCCCTCCACCTAAATTCATAGCAACAGCATGATAGCCATAACCACCTCGGCTATCACATGTGCTTGAAGGTAGTGAAGGTCCTTTAGAATCTCAGGAGACTCCACCACCTGGGACTATCTAACCTTCTTCATTAACTTCACATCATCAAGGAATGTGTTGTCCAATTTTGAGGAATCATGTCATGGTGTTCAATTTTGTGTCATGAACACCATAATTTTTGTAATGTGTTGGTTTGTACACTGGGTTTTCATTACTATTATGTATATGTTGTATTTGTTTTGTTATGTTGAAAACCAATCAATAATTCCATACCTTCCCAATTTTGTAAAGAACTCAAGGATGAGTTTTCATTCAATTGTGGGGGTATGATGAGTTTCAATTTATCACATCAACTGGATCTCCTCAATGTATTCAGTTATGTTGAGGAGGCCCTATCAATGCAGCCTATTGTGTCGACATGGCCCCCTTGATGTAGGGGTCTATTCCAATTTATAAATATAGGCTAAGTAGCCACATTTACGGCGTCACTTTTTAAAGTACTAGCAAAGCTCTTGCAGTTTGTCTATTTGAAAGATAGAATATTTTTCCTTAGTGCCCACAGTAGGAGTCATTCAGTGTGCAGATCTTTATTCGAGCATTTTTGTACCTAAGCATGACAGTGTGTGCAACGATAAAGATGAACTTCTTAATAAACCTTGTAGCATTCTAGATAGCTTAAATGTTCATTTATGCATTTAATGTTTTTAATTATTTATTCAATGTTTTCATGTAATTAAGTTAATGAAACAATTTAGCAAGATAAGCTAGATAGATTAAACACATAAGTACGATCACTTCCAGAGTAACATGTATTCACTTAGTAATCCCAGCAGCATTATTGCTTGGTACACCCAATAGCATAGCACTTGGTAACCTAGTGGTGGATACGTGGGTTTAGGACATGTGAAAAAAGTGGGATTGGCTGCTTATGTTAGAATTTCTTAGATACTAGTTAATTAGTTAAATTAAATTAGTTAATCCAATTACTTTATCTCTCTTTAAACACTAAAATCATAAAATACAAAATGATAAAAATCAGATGCCTCAATTACACTTAACTATACTAGTGTATGTCACAAGTGTAATTGGGAAGATAATGAATGACCTTAAGGGAAGGTTCACTTCCTAAAAGACCAATGCACTAGAAACTATAAAGTCCACAAAATTCAATTGGATCACACATGAATGCACTATGATTCGTATGGTTGGTCGTAGGGATACCTTGCCACTCACCATTAATACAATACACAATTGACCTTAGAGCTGCAACCACATATCTAGTCACTCAATGTGCTCTCACACACTCTTACCTAAGCTCATCTCATGAACTTTCATGACATCTCATCTCATCTCTTGGTCATAAAAGCATAGAACATACTAATAGTTATTGGAAAAGAGAAAATAAGATACCTAGAAACCTTTACCCAACTCAACTTAAGGATCTTTAGCTATTTCCATCTTTTTCCACCTTCTCTTAGCTATTTTCTAAACTAAAACAAGTAATTTCAGAAGTTTCCTTGACTATATAGGTCATTTTTGGTTTTCCTGGATCATCTCCTATCAAAACATATCATTCAATAGAGACATTGCCTAAGTTTGGGAGATATATCCTTCTGGCTAAAACATCTCACTTAAGACATCCCAATAACTTGGGAGACATCTACTCTAAGGCATCTCCACTCTAGAGAGATGTCTTCAAAAATTTCAAGACAACTCCTACCCAATGTGAGATATCTCCTGTGAAGACTCAACTCTTAGTAGAAACATCTCCTACATGTTTCAAATGTCTCTTATGAGGTCCCAACTCTTGGACAAGACATCTTCTTAATCTCCAAGACATCTCCATAGAGTATGAAACCTATAAAAACCATATGTAGCAAAGAGAACCAGGAAATTGAAAGAGGTATCTCTATGCTATCCACCATTTCTCTTAACTCTCAAAATGAAAGGTGTTAATTTGCATAATTTCCTAGTAGATTTAGAAGCAATTTCTACTTTAATTCCACTTTCAATATATAAATGATTAGGATTAAAACTTAAACAATCAAATAAAAAAATTATTCAAGTGGATAAAAGTCAAGTTAAAATTGTGGGATAATTATCAAATGTATTGCTTCAAATAGCTTTTAAGCCACAAATAAAAGGTAGGATAACTATTCAATTTGCAAATATAACTAATTCTTATAACCATTATTAAGTTGAAGCTACAGTAAGAATTTTCAAGATATATACTTACAAACTATTCAAACTTATGGTTACCATGAAAAGAAAATCCAAATCAATTTTTCATATATAGTGAGTCTTTAATGGTCAAAACTATGACTCCAAATGGAAAAAATATGGTTACTAAAGCAAAGAATGTTGAAGTCAGAGTTAGTATGGCCTAAAACTTCAAATTATGTTGTTGAAAGATCAAGAAGAACATACATGGAAAATGTATTTCCATGAGCTATGTAATTCAAAAGGATCTAAGATAGGTTTAATATTAATAAATCCAAATGACCAAAAAATTATCAAAGCCATACATCTCCAAGTCTCCTTTACAAATAATAAAGTCAAGTAAAAAAATCAAAATAAAATAAGATTCCAAACTGATATGTAATCAAATCCTTGGAAATTGTGTTATGAAAAGTTCATTTTAAAGGCCTTATAAAGATTGTTTAGAAAATTTAAAAGTTATATAGTAGAGCATATACTTAGAGAAGAAAATCAATTAACTAACAAATTACCAACAACAACTTCTATCCTTGATCCATCAAAACTAACCAAATATAAGAGGATATCATTGATCCTTGAAATAGAGCCAATACCATTAGTTCCAAATAATGTTCAACATTTATAAGTCTTTGAAGATGATGATAGTTAACTTTTATGCTTCTTGAAAAATAAAGAAGAGTTTGAAAAATATATTATTACTAAAAAGGACGTAGCAATATAATGAAAGATAAATTCTATTCCTAACAATATTGTGGAGTATGAACAAGAGTTCAAAGAAAAGTTAATTTAAAGTAAGAATATTTATAATTCAAAGGATTAGGCTTATAAAACTATAAATTTAGTCTCAAATTCAAAATTGTTAAAAATTATAAAAGGAATGAACCCCAAATCAAGAATAAATATCCTATACCAAGAATAGATGATATGCTCATAAACATATTAGGATGTCAATTATACTTCTTTTTGGATGGATTTTCTATGATACAATCAAATTATTATTGACAAAAAGGATAGACACAAAACAACTTTTACTACCAAGTGGGCTATTGATGAGACGCGGTTCGCACAGGCCGCGATATCGTGTACGCGATATTACGGCCTTCCCTACGATATCGCGTACACGATATCGCAATCCGCCGCCATGTCTATAAATAAGAGGCAGCTCTCCCTTGTTTGGGGATCCCCAGTTTTTAGAGTAGCGAAGCTCTGGCAGTTTGATCCCTCCAGAGTTAGAATTTTTCCCGTGTCTGCCGCAATGTGGTGAATGTAATTGTACGGTGTCTTTATTTGAGTGTGCCATACTCGGACATGCACATGACCAAAAAGAAAGATCAAGATTACTTCATCATTGCAGCATTCACTTAGTTTATTTTATTTGTTATTTATTTAATGTTATTTATTGCTTTCATAGCGTGGTGTGAGTACGACTTAACTACGAGCATCTACAGGTGTGTACGGCTAGTTAAGGAATCGGTTGCTCATCGCACTTAGGCTAGATTAGATTTCTTACCCTTTTCCTCTTAGCTTAGATTAGTTAACATTATTTTCCACTGCAATCAGGAGTAGCGTTAGAATTAAAACACATCATACACCTCATCTAGACTAAACCATACGTGACATATGCAAAACTAGTCTAGATGGGAAGACAACGAACTGCGACCTAAGGCTAACTATCTAGGTGCCGCAACTAGTCCATTTGCGGAGTTCGACCGGATCGCGTGTGCGACTCTTGTTTCATATGGTTGAGTGTAGGGGTACCTCGCCACTCATCATTGGTGCTGTTGCCGGGGATGGTGCTAGTTATCTAGATTAGTTATATCATACAAGGTCGTTGTAAAGAACTTAACGATATATCTTTTAGAAAATAATAATTATAAAAAGTCACATAAATTCACACACAACAATGCCTCTCCTACAAGATGATAATAACCCCACACTTAGTGAGGAAGTTCATTGGAGAACCAATGAGCTATATGATGATGAAGATTGGAGTATACAACCTCAAGTGGGAGTTTCCTATAAGAATGAACAAAAACAACGTCATCGTAACACACGAAAGCATAACTTACCCAATGACGATGAACCCCCACTGGCCACTACAAGCTTAACGCAAATAGAAGAGGTTGTTCGAATCTCACGTAGGCATCGTAAAGAGAGCTGACTACCCAGGCTCGATTTAAATAACTTCCCAAAATTTTCAGGAGGCTATGACTTAGATCCATATCAACATTTACTACCCTTCTATGATGCCTGCACATGGAATAACATTGATAACAGTTGGCAAAAACTGAAGCTCTTTCCTATGACACTTGTTGATCAAGCTAAAGTATGGTATAGATCATTGAAACCAAATTCAATACGACGCTGGTCAACAATGGTAGAAGTCTTTAACGAGAAATATCAAACCTAAGCCAGAGTGTCAGCCTTGAGGAAACAAATCCAAGGATGGAAACAAGAAAAACATGAACCCTTGGACATGGCCTTAGAAAGATATTACGCACTATTAAACAACTGTCCAGGCCATGGGTTTTCCAAGGAAAGGCTAATGTACCATATCATTGATGGGCTACATAATGAAACAAGAGAGATCTTAGGAATGTATGCCTGAGGTTAACTATATAACCTACGAACCCATCAAATCCAAGAGCTTATTAAGCGGGTAGCAAAAGAAGAAGGAGAATTAGCTACATGGGAGAGTGTTGAAAAACATCAACGGGACCAAAATTGTGACTCAACAAAGGTCCATGCTCATAACAAGGAGAGATCAACAAATTCCAAGGTGGAAACATCATCTTTGCCAATACAACAATCATTAGAAGAAGCAGAGGCAAAGATCAATAATATGTTGGAATGGATGAATCAAAAGTGTGGAGAATACGTCAACACCATTGGAGATAGAGTTTTCAGAACCCAAGAAGCAGGGAAAAATAATAGACATTCGGAAAGAAAGAGTGAAGGGAATACGCGCTCAATTGCCAATCATACATATGAATGTAACATATGCCTATACGATCACCCCAAAGGCCAATGCCCAATCTTGTTACATCTACATGAGCATTGGGGAAACACGTTACATCCAGAGTTCGTACAGAGATACTGTGTTAGACCACAGTGGCAACAATCCCAGTCGTGGGGGAATCCACCCTTAGACTGGAGGCACCCTTCATATTTTCTGAATCCAAATGCTTATCACGTTCAACACCCTATTTCTTCAACTGGGCCGCCACACTTTATCTCACCACAACACCATTCTCCACAATACTATCAACCCATACCTCCAACACAACCACCACCTTGTGCACCTTACATTCCTCCTAACTTTCAACATTCTTATCCTTTCCCTCCTTCCACAATGCCACCAACTGTTCCTAAGGTGTTTGCACCACCACAACCCATGAACAACACTTGTGCTGCTGCTACTAATTGCAGTGAAGAGCCTCAGCAACATCAAAGATGTCCTTTCTTTAAACATGGCCGTAGGAAGGGACAACATAACTCTAAGGCCACTGCATCTTCCAACCCAGCACAAGTCCAACAATGTGGTGCACCCCTACCTTCGAACCCAATGCCTCATGTAACTTCATCAAGGCCACCAACTAACACTCCAACAACCATACAGCCCAATGAACACAACCATGAGAGACATCATCCCAATCCTTGCATACCATCTAACAGTCCTAAACATCATAGTGGGTCAAATCGTTATCTAGGAACTACATCGTATGAAGTGCCCCACTATGTTTATTACAAAGTGTGTGAAATCCAAGGTGATAAGTATGGACCAGCTTCAATATTTCCAATATGCAAGGATCCTCATTTTCCATTTATTAATCCTAGCCATACTTAACTATTTAGTTATGGGGGGTATCCCCCATTTCAATAAAAATCAGGATTAATAAATAATTTTTAATTTTCTTTAATTTTTCATCTTTTCGTTTTCCAGTTTTTCCTTTTTTAACTTTTTGTTTTATCTTTTTTGTGTGTTTGTCTATTTCTGTTTTTGTAAGTAATCTCATCTATGAATAAAACACTCATGTGGATTGTTGGTTGAGATGTGTTTTATGTTATTAAGTCATGAGTGATCAATTATTTGAAACAGTGAGCCCACTACATCCACTCATCAACCCTATAAATAAAGAGGTTCTGTTCAAGGGTACAGTGATATTCTTGAAATTTTTAAAAACTTAAAATTAATTTTGTGTTCATTGTACCTAAAGTGAAGAAGGATGGACCAAGAGGGACTGATTAGGGTGTGACATCAAGGGGACTTGTCGATTCTCTTTGATGTCATCTGTGGGTGTTATCATGCAATATGGTTGTACTAAGATCCTTGTAGATCTAATAAAAAATGGGAGTAAGAGTAATTAAAAGGGCACTCAAAATTCAAAAGCTATTTCTCTAGGTTGGCGATTTCTCTAGCGGGTCCCACTAGAAAGACATGCACCCATGCCTGAAGGTTGGCGATTTCTCTAGATTCAGTAAAGTGAAAAAAAAAAGAAAAAGAAAGTGCCATAAAATAAAAATCACTCCTCCTTTGTACTCAACGCCAAGTGATCGTACGCCTTGTTGTTATGGTATTCTCATAGTTGTTCATCATAGGATGAAACAATGCGATGTCACTATTTAGAAGGATGGACTTGGTCTTGATCTTGGAATGACGGATTAATGACACGTTAATCATGCTTTACACGTAGGATTCATTGTGCCCTGCAACAGTTACCTCATGTCCCGATCTCTCCGATCCCTTTCTCTACTTCATCTCATCTCACTGTTCGTGTAATTGTAGCTCGTGTCCTGTGTAACATAAAATTTTCATCTCATGCCGGTGATATTTACATGTGTGTGTTTTGTAGAGTTAGTGCAGATTACAATTAACCCTTCTAGTGCCCACGGACACTTTAAGTGTGATTACACAAGGGCATAATAAGTTGATACCTGCTTTGGGGAGGACTCACTTGTGTAATTTTGTTGTAATCTTCATTAATTATCTCGCTTAAACACACAATTTCTGACCCTCAGCTTCATTTTCATAAATTTCTTTCCCATTCATTGACCCTCAAAACTTTAACGTTCCAATGTACCATTACATTCCCTTTTCTTCATAACCGCCAAAGTCTTAATTGTTAAATTCACATCTTTATCATTCAAAGTGCCTCTCGAATTCATGTAATTACCCTTGAATATGATAATCCTTGTCAATGTCCTCATTTTACACATTAATTTCAAGAAAAATCATTAAAAATTCGGTCTCTTTCAGGTGTCTCACTACTGTTTGGATGAGATATCGTGTACGCGATATCGCGTCCCATGAGATATCATGTACGCGATATCGTGTCCCACGAGATATCACGTACGCGATGTATCGTATGCAATATCGCGTCCCCTATTCCTATAAATAAGAACCCCCGCCGCAACACTTAGCTTCATTTGGCCTTTACGCGGGGGGAAGTTTTTGAATTTTTTCTCTGCGACTTGCGATTGAGTGACCCTTGCTTTTTCACCTAGATCTCGCATGCTGGTACTCCGATTGTAATTCCGTTTGAACCTGCTTGAACCCAGAGTGTTCAGTTTAGTCATGGGGGAGAGACACTTGCCGAAAAGTGCCTAACTTTTTTGAAATTTGTCATCGCCCAAAGTACATCAATTAGGGTAATTAATACTAACACTTAAACAAATTGTGCCAAAAATCATATGACCTTACGAAAACCAGGAGATTAAAATGCAAATTTCACCTAAGTCATGGGACCCATTATCATCATTTTCGGGCACAATCACACAATAACATAAGATCTTTAATTGAGGCATGTAGTAAGGTATAACTTGATTTCTTAAACAACCTTACTAATGTTGGCCCGTGTGATTGTAGATGGCCCCGAAACACTCCCAGCAGAAGAGTCCGACCCAAGGTGGAGCAAAACAACCTAGGAGAGGTCGAAGGCAAGTCCCTGCCATACAACATAATGAAAAGGAGGTGCATTCATTCAGCATCCATCAAGATGAACCTCCTACCAGATGATTTGGGCAGGCGGAAGGAGCAGCTGCTGCGCCTGAACTGGGACAACAACTCATGTTGCCCCCAAAATGTATTCAGGCTATCCACACGAAGTCCATAATCGCTTCGGTGATTGTGGAACTCAACTTCGAATCTTTTGAAGAGTTCGCTCCTGAGGCTATTAGGGATCACCTCAAAGGGTCTCCCTTATGGCCTGTCCTCTCTGAACAAGGTACCTGGTACTTAGGAGAAACGTACCTATTTTGGTACAATAAGGAGCAAGGCACCATGGTAAACATCGGTGGTGTGACAGTGGATTTTTCTGCACAGGCGATTCTGAAAGTGTTAAACCTTCTGAATTCAGGCCCCCATGTTGCTTGGTTATCCACCCGATCAGACCTTGATGTGTGAAAGGATTGGCTAGAAAGGGCTTATGGCAGAGATAAAGCTTTTGGTAAGTCGACCATGGAAGAGAGAGTTTATTTCAAATCAGAACTTATCACCTCTTCCACATAAAAGGTTTAAAAAGAATATCAACGTACGCGGCAAGAGGATGTGCAGTGTTGATGGAAAAGGTTAACGCTAACCTTCCTCATCTAGATTTGACAGAGATCCTAAGGCGATTCGAAGAACGGAAGATAGGAAAAATGGCACTCCCTTTTCCCTATCTTATCAGAATACTGTGCCGTCGGGCTGGGATTCGGGAATATACAAAGGACGTTCTCCGAAAGGCCCAAAATGCTTCTTACATTGAATTGTTAAAGGCACCAACTCCAAGGAAGAGCACTGGCGAAGAGTTGGGACCAGATGAAGAAGATGAAGAACAAATGACTGAACCCCCTACAACTCAACTTGTAGGACCCAGTCAACCTCCGGCCACAGGTCCCAGCCAACAAAAAGAAGCAAGACTCGGCACAGGCCAAGATCAGCCACCGCCGCAAGACTATAGACCGTCGATAAGCCATTTGAGGCCCATTGCTGAGACGGTCAGTTGGGGAAGTCGTGATGATGTCAATCTCTTCCGTGTCATCGATGATGCCAGCCAGCCTACGATTTCAATAGATCGCACAAGGGGTGAGTTGCCACTATAGACAGGAGGAGGGGAAAGCAGATGGTCACAACAGATCTCTGGAAATGCGGCATCTTTTCAAGTTCAGTTAGAGACTGGTGAAGGGGCCACTGTGGTGGTCATGCAACACTAGGATGCCGTGGGAGCAGCTGAGGTGGTCGCTGACCACATCAAAGAGTCTTTTAATATACCTGTTGTGCCACCGGCAGATCTTTCAGGAGCACAGGATGCTCAAACTATTGCCAGAACCTTAATGACTCCTGCTAAATATGAGGATGTATTGGACAGATTGCTTCAAACAGGAGAAGTTTTAACGTCCTTGTTTGACATCCCCTAAGATGTAACGGAAATTCAGTTAGACCTCATTTTGACAAAGGGGAAACTGATCATATCCGAAGTAAGGGCTAAGCATGCTGAGGCTGAAGTGCAGAAATTACAAGAGCAGCTCATCGCCTTACAAGCAGCATAGCGGGATCCCTTGCGATTGGTTCTCGCATACCAGTTAGACTATTTTAAAACTGAGCAACTAACCAGACTAATCGTAGAAAATAAGAAGGTGGCAAAAGAAAAGGAGACGGCCACTTGGGATGCCTCCACAGCAAAGGTGCAAACTCATGCACATCTTAAGGCACTCAAGGCCTTGCAAGAAGAGAATAAGCAGTTGGTTGCAGATAACCTTCGGTTGACTTCTATGGAGAAGCAAAAGAATGTTCTCGATGAGCACTTTCATTGGCTGCAAGAACAATTCATCTAAGTCAACCAAGATGTAAGCCATTTAGCCAAAGAAAATTGAACCCTCTCAATGGAGGAGGTACATGCTATTCAAAAAAAATCAGCCATCGAGGTTAGTGCATGGTAGAATGAGGCTAAATGACATGAGAAGTTGAAGGAGCACTTCTATGATCAGGTGGGGATGTATAAACAGATCCTGGAGAAGGAAATCCATATGCCCAAAGCTCAAATCAATAGTATCAGTGCCCAGCACACTGATTGGGGGGCCATATTGGACACTTATGCCTATGCCCACCAAGCGGAAATTAAGAACCGGGACCTGCAGATCCAAGACTTAACTAAATACATGGAGTTGGCAAACCTTCGATATGCCAACCTAGCCATGTTAACAGTAGGACGCCCGAGGTCAGAGCTCGAGCAGCAAGTAGCTTCCACCCACATCAAATATGAAGCAGAATTTGCAGAACGAAAGAAGTTGGCTGAAAAATTAGATGTTGCAAATTCTGAACTCGGGTGGTAAAAGAAAGCTACCAAGGACAGAAAGATGTGGCAACTGACCTGGCTCGACGGCTAACAGAACTTCATGAATACAAAGACAGAGCCAGAGCCTACGAAGAGGAACAATGGGTGTTCACGGTGTGGTACGTCAAAGCTAATCAGATGTTCCCGCAACTACCCTATCCATGATAAGTGCCAACTCCATCAAACATCGGAGCATCAGCATGGATGGCACAAGACCCTTGGACCGAAGAGGAGAAGCTCCAGGCTATTCTTCAACATCATTAACCTTCAAAGCTTGGAGCACATGACAAAGGGAAAGCACCCACGGAGGAGCCACCGCCACTAGGAACTACATGAGTTCCACATTTTTGTAGTTGTAGCATTTTTTCTCTGTGTTGTGTCTTCCCACACTACGACAATTGTCCATTTCTTTTTCTAGTTAATAATCCCATACCTATCCACTGTGTAATCACTGAAGCTTGTTCTCTTTGTAACTCGAGGACGAGTTTTTATTCAGTCGTGGGGGTATGATGAGACATGGTTTGCACAGGCCGCAATATCGCGTACGCGATATCGCGGCCGACGCGATATCACATCCCCCGCAATATTGCGTATGTGATATCGCGTCCTTCCCTACAATATCGCATACACAATATCGCAGTTCGCCGCCATGTCTATAAATAAGAGGCGGCTCTCNGATATCGCAGTTCGCCGCCATGTCTATAAATAAGAGGCGGCTCTCCCTTGTTTGGGGATCCCCAGTTTTTAGAGTAGCAAAGCTCTGGCAGTTTGATCCCTCCAGAGTTAGAATTTTTCCCATTTCTACCCACAGTGTGGTGAATGTAATTGTACGGTGTCTTTATTTGAGTGTGCCATACTTGGACACGCACATGACCGGAAATAAAGATCGAGATTACTTCATCATTGTAGCATTCACTTAGTTTATTTTATTTGTTATTTATTTAATATTATTTATTGATTTCATAGCACGGTGTGAGTACGACTTAACTTCGAGCATCTACGGGTGTGTATGGCTAGTTAAGGAATTGGTTGCTCATCGTGATTAGTCTCTCCCCCTTAAACTCCTAGAAGCGGAACGAGTACGACTTGATTACGAGCATTTAAGTGTGACTGCTTGGTAGCCCAGTGGTGTAGCTAGGGGGATCTATGCTTGGTAACCTAGTGGCGTATTTGGGGTCTGCGCTTGGTAATCCCAGTGGCGTACCTAGGCCTATGCTTGGTAGTCCTAATGGCAATCGTGTACGAAGTCCAAGATGTGTACGGTTGATCAAGGAATCGGTTGCTCGTCACACTTAGGCTAGATTAGATTTCTTACCCTTTTCCTCTTAGCTTAGATTAGTTAACATTATTTTCCACTGCCATCAGGAGTAGCATTAGAATTAGAACACATCATACACCTCATCTAGACTAAACCATACGTGACATATGCAAAACTAGTCTAGATGGGAAAACAGCGAACTGCGACCTAAGGCTAACTATCTAGGTGCCGCAACTAGTCCATCTGCGGAGCTCGACCGGATCACGCGTGCGACGCTCGTTTCGTATGGTTGAGTGTAGGGGTACCTC
>MNCI01007825.1:246409-293492 GCA_015680685.1 Gnetum montanum
ATGCACGAAAAGTGGGATCAGATGCTTATGTTATGATAGTTAGTTATTAATTAGCAATTAGATTAGTTAAATTTGTTCATAAATTGAGTTTCAACTTGTTATTATTCTTAGATTAATAAAATATAAAATAATAAAAAACATATGCCCTAATTACACTTAACCATACAATTAAGCTTCACAAGTGTAGTTGAGAAGATAATGATCATCACAGTTAGATTTCACCTCCTAGAACCAACGTACTTACAAACTTAAGGTCTATGGAACTCAAACAAATTGCACATGAACACTTGTAATTCATATGCTTGGGAATAGGATATACTCACCACTCATCATTAGTATTGTTACTAGGGATCTTTAGTTTGTTACATGCACTATCTAGGACTTAATGAAAATTTATTCAACATCATTAGAACAAACCCTAAAGTCATATCATACATTAAAATAAATACAAAAATTCTAAGGAAACACATTACATTTTTTATCTTCTAATATAAGATGTCTTCTTTTCACAAGAGTGATTCTCTACCCAAGTCTAACGAAGTAAATCAGCTGGTGCCCTAACAATACAGAGTGGTATATATTCATCCTAATGAGTATGTATCCAATTTCACCTTCATTCTACACCAAGATGAACTACTGTAGTGGCGAGACATGGAGGGCCACATTGTGTTGCCGCCTAATCAATCCATTTCTGCAATGCTTCATCAAAATCTTATGTGGTTGGGCATTGAAGGGCTTCATCCTGAATATGTTATGTAGGATAGTAATGTTTGAGATTATCATCCCATTGATGCATAATGTTTGAGGGATCGATAGCTAGAGTAATCCTACAAGTCTATCAAGGGGAAGTGGTCCAATGATTTCCCATTCTTCATGTACCCAAAAGATGGTGGAGAACCCTTCTATAGGGGTTTTCTATATAGATAAAATCCTCTCTTTGACTTTAGTGAGGGTGGTCAAAACTAGAACTTGTAGTCCACAATACATAATCATGCTTCTAGCAACAATGGATTCCATGACAAAGGCAAATCCAAGGAGGAGAGTCATGGCAAGGATGCAAGTAAGCAACATGATTAGGATCATGGCTATGACCACTAAAGAGGGGGTGGCAAGCATTGTGATGATTCTAGTTCTCCTTCCTCTTTACCTTCTTTGTCATCTTCCTCTTCTAGCTCTGAATGCAACTACAAGGGATACGGTCATGATGGAGATGATCGATGGGACCAAGATTATCATAGGGACGATCAAGCAAGTCAAGATCTAAGGTCTGGGCATTCAAGATAGGCTCATCACCATGAATGAAGGGGTAGTAGAGGGCATCATAGGCATCATAGTCATGGCTACAGTGAGCCTTTTCTCGCTACCCAAAGTATGCTAAACATCATAGAGATCATGAGAATTCTAACAAGGCACGTAAAGGATAGCTGGCTCAAGAGGCTAAACATGAATGATATCCCCATGTTCAAATGGCGATATAACTCATATCCACAAAACCATATTCAAGCCTTTCACAATGCCTATGCCTTACAAAACATAAAAAATGACTAGCAAAAGCTTAAATTATTTCCCAGGACACTCATTGAAGAAGAAAAAGGTTGGTACTGATCCTTGGAGATAGAATCAATCTGTAGATGGAGTAGGATGCTCAAACTATTTAATGATAAGTATCAAACATACTCTTGAGTGTCCAATCTAAGAAGGAAAATCTAGGATTGAAAGTAAGGAACACATGAGTCCTCAAATGCCACCATGGTAAATATTATTCCTTATTACATCAATGCCTTGGCCATGGTTACTCTCAATAAGAACAACTTCACCACATCATAGATGGACTTCACTCTGAGATGAGGAGAACTCTTGGGATTTATGCCTAGGGAAGATTGTTAGAATTAAGAGCCCATCAAATCCAAAGGCTGATCAAGCATGTAGTAAAAGAAGAAAGAGATTTTGGTAAAAACAAAAGTATAGAAGAATATAATCAAGATCCATCCATTCCCAAGAGGCAAGTCTAATTTTGTGACAGTGAGGAGGAATCATCACTTGATGAGGTGGTGAACCAAAAATCCTTGTTGATTCAAAAATTGACCTTTAAAATTTTGGCTAAGGTATATCAGTTATGGGACTCTATGGAAAGTAGATTTCAAGCTATCATGAAAATTACTAAAGAGTCCAAAGAACAAAGTAGTGATCATGACCACAGGAGGTGAAAGGAAGCTAAACATGACAATCAAAGGCATAAGGGCAAGATTGTTGTAGTAGAGGAAGTTGGGAAAACTAAATTAGATGATGATGGTGGATGTGACATCTACCAATATGAACATCCTAAGGGATGTTTCCCCATCATGTTACACTTACATGAGTTTAGGATGTATTCTCTAAATCCACAACTAATAAAAAGATAAACACCCAAAAGATTACCTTATCTTTAAGGTAATCTTAGATAATTCCATTAGAAACAAAAATATTATTATACAAGTGAAACTCCACCACAACTGTACAAGTAATATCAATAGTGGAACCAACCATAGTCATGGTGAATACCACCACCAAGCCAATAGTACCATGATAGACAACTAGATCCATATGGGTATTACATTCAGCAACCCCTGTCTCCACATGACTCTTCCAGTCACGTTTCTCCTTTCTAGCATTACTACTATGCTCATGAATACTATAGAGTTCATTCTTTACATTCTAGGAGGGATACCACATTCCATCCTTATCCTTCTCCTATTCCTACACCTATTCCTCCACCCTCAATGTAGCTACCACCTACTCCATATATGCAAGGTGAACTTCCAACCTAGCTACAACAAGGTAATGCTACTAGGGCCATTAATCTACAACTAGTTCATCAATCAACTAGTTCAAAACCTCATGCTCATAAAAGATCATTTTTCTAAACCAAAAACCCTACTAAGCCCTCATAGGCTCAAGTAGCTCCTCACCCTACTCCTACCTCATCTGCTACAAACCATTCCATTAGGAACCCTTCAAAGAAAATGCTACCCAAATTCCATACTGTTATGCTCACTCATGTTGTATTTGATTTGATTCTAGTTGACAAACTTCCCAAGAAATTACCTAATCTTAAGAGTCCTCTTATCTACTTTCAAATTGCTAGGAATGAATTGTGTAAAGCTCTTCTTGATTTAGGTTCTAGTGTGAACTTGATTTCTCATGAGATGTATACTACCTACAACCTACCATCTCCAAATAAGAGCAATATCTAATTGGAATTGGTAGACCAGTTCATTACTATTCCATTGGGGCTGCTAGAAGACATTGTGATCACTGTCTATGGGTGATCTTATCTTATCGATTTCCTAGTAATCAAGGTTAAGAACTCCAAAGGGGACTTCCCAATCATTATGGGAAGGGCATGGCTAAGCACTATTGACACAAGAATGGGCATTAGAGATATTCCCCTAGAGATATCTAAGGAAAATGCATTCAGAAAGAATGAGAAGAAATAAGTTCCATGCATTAGATACAATGATATAGGGTGTAATTATGTGCAAAAACTCTGGTCTGTGAAACGAGCATTTATTTTCACATGCAAGTAGTGTGCACATGAAGTAGATATTCCAAGGTGCCTACACATAGTAGCCATAAAACAAGAGGGCACGTAGTGGCTAACCACTCATTCTAACAATAGCATAATGTGCATGGAACCTACTAAGAGCTTGACATGCACTTATTTCATAGGCATGGATGAACTAGAGCAAGTTCATCACTAGCTCTTTGATAATGAAAATAATGATACCAATTGAGGAGAGTTAGAGATCCCTAAGAATTCCAAACAAGAGTCCTTAGAGTTGAAAACTCTACTTTCCTACCTAGAATATGAATTCTTAAAAAATGGCAAGTCAATCATACTTAATGCCAAACTTGCTCCCAAGTATAAAGAAAAACTATTAAAAGTGATCAATAGATGGCCAACAGCCTTTGCTTGGTTGGATCCTGAACTCACTACAATTGATCCATGGAGATGCTAGCACCACATTTATACTAATCCATCCATGAAGCTAAGGAGGCAACCACAACAATGGTTGAACCTAACATTGAAGCAAATCATCAAAGAGAAGATTGAGAAACTCCTTAAGGTAGGGTTCATCTATCCCATTGCAGATAGTGAGTGGGTCAGCCCACTCGTGATAGTACCAAAGAGTGATGGAAAATGATGGGTTTGTATCAACTTTAGGTTGTTAAACATGGCAACATTCAAAGATAATTTACCATTACCATTTGTTGATCAGGCGTTTGACACCATATCTAGGCATTGCAATTACAATTTTCTAGATAGTTATAATAGCTATAACCAAATCCAAATTGCACCAGAGAACATCGCCAAAATAACATTCACGAGTCCTGGGGGACCTTTGCATATTGCAAGATGCCTTTTGGTCTATGAAACGCTCCTACCACTTTCCAGCATTTGGTTTCAAGCATCTTTCCATAGCAAATCAGTTGTAGAGTGGAAGCCTTTATGGATGACTTCTCCATGTATGGTCCTACATTTGAGCAAGCCTAATACTACCTTAGGCAAGTACTCAAAAGATGTCTGGAAATAACTTTGTAGCTCAATTGGCAAAGGAGTCATCTCATGATCCAAGAAGGCATTATATTGGGACATAGAATTTCATAGGAAGGTAGCAAGTTAGACCCCAAAAAGATAAGGTCATCCAAGGAATCACCCGCCAACTAGAAACCATCAAAGATGTTCGATCATTCCTTGGACACACTAGCTTCTACTAGCAATTTATAGAGAATTTCTCTAAGATCACAAAACCATTAGTCAAGCTAATGAAGAAAGATGCTCCATTCATCTAGACCAAGAAATGCAAAAATGCATTCCAGAGCCTCAAACAAAAGCTTGTAGGAACTCTAATTCTACGAGCACTAGACTAGTCTAGACCATTTCATATAATGATAGATGCATCTAATTATGTCTTGGGACTTGTGCTTACACAATTAGATAATAAAAAAAATTCATATTACATCTACTATGAAATTAGAAGCATTGTGGTTGCATAGTTAAATTATACCACCATAGAGAAAGAACTGATGGTGATTTTGTATGCTCTAAAGAAGTGCAGGCACTACATGCTTAGACATAAATTATTTTTGCACATTGATCACTATACCATTTGCTTCCTCATGAACAAAGCAATGGTGAGCCCCCATGTCATACAATGGCTATGATCTTGCAGAAATTCAATCTTATAATGGTAGATCAAAAGGGAATTGAAAATGTGATTGTTGATCACTTGTCTCAATTATGGTGGGATCGCAAAGAGGAGAGCCTACCCTCTGACCAATTTCTTGATGAACTCCTCTTTTTTGATGCAATAAATGAAAAAATTCCCATAGAACCAAAATGATATGATGGAATCCTCACTTATGTTCTCACTCAGGAGATGCCACAAGGTCTGGACACAGGAAGAAATAATAGTTTCTTCATTCAGCTAAGCACTTCATGGAAATCAACAAACACCTTTACAAGGTGTGTACCAATGGCCTAGTTCATTGGTGTGTCCCTAACATGGATTAATTGTGCATTCTCTAGGATGATCATGAAGGCCCTTATAAATGCTACTATGTATGGAGATGCACAACCATAAAAATCCTAATAGTAGAATACTATTGGCCCACAATCTTTAAGGATGCTCACAAATTTATTCGATCTTGTAAGCACTATTAATGAGATGGTAGGATGACCGAATGAATGAAGGATCATCAATAGTGGATTCAACCACTGGAACCCTTTGACATATGGGGCATTGACTTCATGGGTCACATCACACCCATGTCAAATGGAAAGGCATATATAATCATTGTCATTGATTACTACACAAAATGGAAAAAAGTAACAACCATTATCAATTGTACATCATCCACTACTACTTGATTTGTACAAAGCAATGTTGTGAACAAGTTTGAAGTGCCAAATGCATTAATTTCTAACAAAAGAACCCATTTTACATGTGCTAGTTTTTGAAAACTCATGTAATGCTTTGGGACTTAACATAAATTAACAATACCCTATCACCTCCAAGCCAACAATCAAGTAGAGGTGACTAACAGGGAGATCACAGATTTTAACAAGAACTATTAGCAAATATAGAAGAGATTGGAGCACAAAATTAAATAATGCCATTTGGACCTACCACTCAACATGGAAACTTTCTATTGGCTACTCTTCCTATGAGTTAGTGTATAGAAAACTTCCAATGCTCCTAATTCAATCCGAGTTCTGTGCACTCTCAACAACCTATGACCTAAACCTTGACCTAAGTCTGACACAAAAAAAAAGATTAATCAACCTAAATGTACTACATGAAAATCAATTGATAGTCCTATCCTTGAATGAAGTGCACAAGGCATTCAACAAATGATGTCATGACCTTAGAATAAGAAAAGTAAAATTTTATCTGAGAGATAAGGTCCTCTACTAGAACCCCCCACATGTACCTCAATGAACTAAGTTTCAGATGTTGTGGAAAGAACCTTATATCATTTTTGAAACTTTTTCTTCTAGGGACATGTTAATCTACAAACTTGATAGCCCAAACAAAAAGCAACTAGTCAACACACAACAAGGCAAACCTTTCCATGAGCCTAAGTAAGAGAATGCAATAAATGCCTCATTAAATGGACAACCATGCTCAATTTTTTGGATCTCATCCTTCCAACTCAATCATAGGGGAGATGGCCATTTGTGCTAATCATATACATGTATCCTTAGTTTTCAACTTTTTTGTTTTACACTTTTGTTTTTGAAAATTATTTATTTTACACATTTTTTATTTTAAAACTATTTTGTATTTTACACCATTTTCTATTTTACACCATCTCTAGTACATTTAAATTTTTCTTAAATAGTTTACACTTTCTTATATATTTTAATTTATTTTTGTATGATTTTTTAATTTTCATTAATAAACATGCTTTGCACCAATATGACACATTAGTGCTATAGTTATTGTTGATGGTGGTTTGCGCTTAATGTTTTGTTTGCTAATATATGGTTTCTTTTTTTTTTTTTTTTGAATTTTTATACTGATGGCTAAGACATGGTTTCTTCTTCATGGAATAGGTAGTGAATCCACATCATCCACCCATTCACAAACTCTATTGTTTTCCTCATTTGGGTATTTGAGGTCCCTTTCATTAAATAAACTTTTAATAAATTTGTGACCTTGGTAGTTTCCAGAATTAGAAAGGATTCAAAGGTTTGCATAGGATGTGACTTCAAGAGGACCTAATACTCTTTGTACTCTTCCACTTACTTAGGTGCATGAGTGTTTTCATGGATTTCTTACCATTCCATATCAACCAATAATAGGAAGTTGAATAAGTCTTTGCATGGTGTGGTTCCCATCCAAAAGAAAAAAAATAGAGAAAAAAATAAAATAAAATAAGATAAAACAAGATTAAAAAAATATGATGGAAATTCAAAGCACATCTCTTAAACAAATAAGTGGGCTATGAGCACTGGTTATGGGACTAGAAAGACATGTTACCCATGCCTGAAGGTTCTCTCTAACTAAGGTCCTCTCTCACTTTCTACTTCTCTTTTCTTCTCTTTAAGGAATGATGGTTATTCTATAGAAGCACTCTTGTGTCTAAGGGAGGTGGATCGATCTTGGACTAGCAATGCAAAGTCATTGAAAGTGGTTGGTTTTGGTCTAGACCAAGGATGGATCTTCTTAGGTCATTTAAACACAAATCCACAAAGGACTTCTTATGACCTCGATTCGAAACTCCATTCCACATTCTCCATCATCCATCCATGCTACCATAACTTACCTCACTATCAATGTCCATGTTCTTGATTTGGTGTCTTTGTCTGGCATACTTGAATTCTTTGGTAGAATCTCCTCGGTTTTGGTCCTTAACTTTCATCGACCATTAATCACCTATGGGGCACACAAACTCCATAGGTTAAGGTTATGCAAGGGAAAACATGGCATGTGCCTGCTATGAGAAGGATCCACTTACATACCTCTTGGTTGGGTTCAGTAAGCACCTTATCATTAGGCATGATTGCAATTAGAATCTTTCATACATTCATCTTTTGCATCTGACCATGTGCTCCTTTAAGAATTTTCTTCAATTCACACATTCTCTATCAAATTTTTGAATTTTTAAGCTTTTAAAGATCCTCTTCAATAATTTCATCATATTCTTGGCTTTTCTCAAACTCCATAGATCCAAAATTTATTCAAAAATTCCTTGTATTTTTTGAAATATTGAAGTTTGAAAATTTTATTTACAAACCTTGTAAACAAGCCCCCATCGATGGATCCCATGCATATATGTCACCCTGTCAATACAATGCAATAATACTATAAATATGTTCAACCCTTCCATGAAATTTCACATTTGCTCATAAACGCCAAGGGAGTTTTTCAAATTTTTAGAGCCCAAAACCTTCCAAAGTCCATAACTTCCTAATCATTTATCCAAATCACTTTGTTCTTCAACCCTGTAGCTTCTGAAGATAAGTTTTTAGTCATGGGGGCCATAAATGTGCCATTTTTGATAGAAAATTTTTCACCATTTTTCTAACTCCCACAAAGTTTTAGCTAAGAAATCAACATTTAAATACTAAATTATAGAAGTTAAACCTTTCCAATGAGCTCTAGTGATACTTATAATAAAAAATTAATTAATAAAATAATCAATTTTCCATGGTCCAATAGTTCCCAAGTGTAACTAATTAACAAGATAAGGTATCCAAATATTTTAGGTTACACATCATATCTACTAATCCAAGGATGTGTCGTGACCACAAA
Source organism: Gnetum montanum (assembly GCA_015680685.1). Classification (NCBI taxonomy): domain Eukaryota; kingdom Viridiplantae; phylum Streptophyta; class Gnetopsida; order Gnetales; family Gnetaceae; genus Gnetum; species Gnetum montanum. The sequence continues at coordinate 255,211 of MNCI01007825.1, forward strand.
TGGCACCAAAAGGCAAGCACACACACAAAGAAGGACTATCTCAACCATGGGAGAAATGGCCAAAAACAAGAAGGGGCCAAGAATAGGTCCAGGAAGAACCAATTAGAACCCATGCCACTAGACCTCTTAGGGAAGAGGCCAAAGTGGAGTCTATTCATCAAATTCTAGAACAAGTGATAGCAATAAAACACCCACTAGGACAAGGCACCAGCTCATCTAGCAAATATTAAGGTAACCTTAACAAAAGCTTGCCTAAGCTAAATTAGATTAAGGGAGGTCCAAAAAACAATGCTCTAGGAGTTACAATTTAGCTCTTTGTTAGAGCAAGTAGCTAAAGAGGTACAAGACCAACTAAAGACCTCTCCCATGTGGCCAATTATCACTTCCAATAGGGAGTAGTATATGGGAGAAACATTCCTATTTTGGAACAACAGGCATGTCAGTTCAATAGTCAAAATCAAGGACATTTTAGTATGCTACTTGGTGCAAGCCATTATAGAGGCACTTGGGTTACCTAAAACTAGGATGAATCTCATCAAGATTCCAATGCAAGAAGACCCCAGAATCAAAAAGGAATGGGTTCAATGGTGCTATGGTATCAACTGTAAGCAGTATAGTGCACTCACATTGGCAGAAAGAATCCAATACAAGTTTGTAGCCTTTCACCTAAATTCCACCATGAGGCACAGCAAGATTACTACCTTTTTTGCCCATGTATGTGTTGCTTTGAGTAGAAAATTCTTAATCAACCTTCCACAGCTGATCTATCTAAATATAGAGAAGCAATTCAAGGAGAATGAACATGGAAGGAAGCACTCCCTTTCCATGCCTCATCAAAAAACTATGTTGAAGGGGAGGAATAGTCCACTACACTAACGATGCTATCTAACACACTTCAACTACTAATTGAGCAAAGATGATGAAGGACAAAACAATCACAACAATAATCCAAGAAGAGAGTAGTAGCCACCACCTCCACTTGTCACTCAACAAATCATGTCAAATGTTTCTGCAACATCCCAATAGTTGCATCAGTACTGAAAATGGCTATTGAGCAAGAAAGAGCAACAAGCAAGCATGAGTTGTGTAGATTGATCTATGTGCTAACCAACGGTGAGTTACCTGAATGAGGTGGCCTAAACAATCAGCCTAATGGGGGGAGGTGGATCCATTTTCTTGATCGAATGAACAAAGTTGTCCACAAGGTTGAATCCTAGTGCCAAAGAGGTAATAATATATCTCCTAGAATAGCAACAACCTCTAGAGATTTTTGGGAATGCCGCTACCTTCTTGGTACACTTGGAGGAAGGTAAGGGAACAACAATAGTGGTGATGCAGCACAAGGAGCAAGAAATAGCAAATGAGGTGGTTGCTAATAGAATTCTTGAAACACACAATGCACCTATGGCATCTGTACCAGACATCACTACATTTAAAAATGTGCAGATGTCTACAGGAATTATAAGTGACAGGTTAAGCACAGCACAACATGAACAATTACTACACCAACTAGTAAGAACCTAGAAACTACTTTTGAATGTCTTTGATTTTCCAGATAGTATAACTATAGTCCAATTGGAGCTAATAAAGGCAAGGGGCAAGAACATTATTTTGGAAGGGTTACTCAAAATAGCTAAGGAGCTAAATGAACACATGGCTACAGAGGTTGTTGAATTGAGAGCCTAGATTGTCGACCTTGCATTTCTCAACCCAACATTGACAAGAGATGAGGCTCTTGAGCAACTTCACACTAGGCTAAAAGGGTTTGAGGGTGTGATGGAGATGGTGGTATTCTATTAATCCTTGGTAGATGCCACCTAGCATAAAATTTAGAAGGCCTTGGATTTGACTCACTAGGAGAATGTACAGGTGATTGTAGAAAATCATTGCATGTGAAACATCAGTTCACATAAACAACAATTAACTGATTTTATCCATCAACAAAAGGAGCAACTAGCCAGAAAAAATACAAAGTAAAAGAGATTGAAAATCAAGGATAGAAACCTATCCATGAAGAAGGTTCATGCCCTTTACCAAAATACTACAATAGAAGTAGCCTCCTAGAAATTAGAGGCTCTTAAATTTGAGAGTTAAAAATCACTACAAAGACTAGGTCAACCTACAAAAGGAAATAAATAAGAAACACATTTAAGTGGTGAAGGCACAGATGAATGAGACCCTCCAGTAACTCCAACAAGGATGCAAATTATGGTAGCCCATCATTGATGGGATTTATCAATACAATAAAGTAGAAATTCACCTGAAGTAGTTGCATATAGAGGAGATGACTAAATATATGGAGCTTTCCAATCTCTAGTATGCAAACATGCCTATGTTAACTACCGAACGGCCATAGCCAAAACTAAAAAAGTAGGTGGCTAGTGCATACTTATTGTACATGGCCAAGTTCAAGCATCACAAGGACACCAAGTAAAATTTTGTAGAGAAAAATGTTGAACTCAAGGTTCTCAAGGACAAATATACTAATTAGAGATCCACTACTGAGAGCCTAGTCAAAAGAATGAATAACTACCATGAGCTGCAAAATGCAGTGAGGGCATTTAATGTTGAACACAAACAATTCACTACCTGGTTTATCAACATCAAGGAGCTATTCCCAATAATGCCCTATCCATGGGCTATCCTCATTCCAACCCACATTAGCGATGCCATGTGAACTATGAATGATCGCCAAAGTAAGGAGGAAAAGATGAAGGCATTACTAGATGTATTTTTCCTTCCACCGAAGGTAGCAATCATAGCAGGATAGCCACAACCACCATGTACACTCGAAGCTAATGAAGGTCCTTAAGAACCTTAAGAACCTCCACCGCCTAGGACTATTTGATCTTCTCAACCACCTTCATGCCATTAGAATAAGTACTATCTAGTTTCAGTAATCATGTCATGATGTTCAATTTTGTGTCATGAACACCACAAATTTTTGTAATGATGTTGAGCTATACACTTGGGCACTTAGTTTTGTTATGTTAGTTTATTATGTTAAGAGTTAGTCAATAATCCCATACCTTCCAAATTTTGTAAAGGAACTCGAGGATGATTTTTCATTTAGTTGTGGGGGTATGATGGAGCGTCAAAGCATCATGTTAATGGACCCCTATCAATGCAACCCCATTGACGTGGTGTTTCCTTGTTGACAGGGTTGTGTTGATGTAGCATTTGATACATTTACGAGGTCCCATTGACGTAGCTCCACAATAATGTTTATAAATACACACTCACCAACCTTGTTTATGGCATGTTTTACCATAGTTGTAACAGAGCTCTTGTAGTTTTGTCATTTGAGAGTTCAAATATTTCTCTGAGTGCTTGCAGAAGAAGTCAAAAAGTATATGAATCTTTATTCAAGCACTAATGTACCTTAGCACACCAATGTGATGATAATAAAGATGAAGCTTTTAATCAAACCCTGCAGCACTTGGAATATATTAATAATTTATTTTTGCATTTACTATTTTCATTAATTATGCAATTAATTAAGATAAAATAAACTTTAATTGATTAATTAATTAAGTTAAATAGATTAAACACATAAGTACAACCACTTTGAGCATAACATATAGTGCTTGGTAATCCTAGTAGCACTTAACACTTGGTAACCCAACAATGGTGTATGTGTTCAAGATGTGTATAGAAAGTGGGATCAAATGCTCATGTTTAGATAGTTAGTTATTAATTAGTAATCAAATTAGTTAAATTGGTTCATAAATTAAGTTTCAACTTGTTATTAATCGTAGATTAATAAAATATAAAATAATAAAAATCATGTGCCTCAGTTACACTTAACCATATAATTAAGCTCTATAAGTGTAGTTGGGAAGACAACGATCATTGTGATTAGATTTCATTCTCTAGAACCAATATACGTGGAAACTTAAGATCTATGGAATTTGATTGGATTGCACATGAACGCTTGTAAGTCGTATGCTTGGGTGTAGGATATACTCACAGCTCATCGCAGAGGAAATTCTAAGTATGGGATGTTGATGTTGATGCTGCTTCAGTAATGTTGACATCACATTAGTGTTAGTGTTGAAGTCTTGGAAGGAATCATGATGGGCATGGAGCATGCAACAGACACTGGAATGTCTATTGCTCATGCTCGATAGGTACCCCCTACACCTAACCACATGAATCAAAAATTTTCATACATTATCTAATTGAATTCCATGGATGGGACTAGTTATGCATCTAGATCATTAAGCATTGATTATAGTTTGTTGTCTTCCCACTTGGACTAGTGGTAGCTTTGTCACATATGGTTTAGTCCAAAGTGAGGCATATGATGGTTGATGTTGTTTCATCTTTATGGTACGCCTAATGATAATAGAGAAATTAATTATTTAATCTAATTAATAATGGAAAAATAAAGTATAAACTAGTCTATGGGTGATGAGTAGCTATTCCTAGCTTGTTGTACACATCCCAAAGCCATGTATCCACTACTAGGATTATCAAGTGTTATGCTACTAGGTGAACTATGCAATAATGCTACTAGGATTACCATGTAAATATGTGTTTACACTCAAAACTAGTCTTGTTCATTCCACTAATTGATTAACATGCATGGAAATGTAAATATTAACCAAGTACATGGAATATGAATTGCATAGAAAGTAAATCTAATCTAGGTCAAAGTGGTATAATGCAGAAGAATCAATCTCAATCTTATTGTCATTCATGGAATGTGTTCAGGTACATTTCCACTTGAATAAGACATCATACAAATAATTGAAATCCATACTACAAGAACTTACTAACTATTATCTAATACTACAAAACAATACTATAAGAGTTTAGCTATCTTATTGATAAAAAAATCAAACTACTCTGGATTGTACACCCAAGTGTTGTATTTATAGGCAGGCATGCATCTCACAATAATGATATCCAATAACGTAGCATGTGATTTGATATTGGGGATTCGATATTTGGGCATAAGCAAAATAAAATTCATCATACCCCATGATGGAATGAAAACTTATCCTTGAGTGAAAAAAATAAGGAACAAGTTCTTTACAAAATATTGGGAAGGTATGGGATTATTGACTAACTAATTAACACACAAACTTACTCTGAGTGCCGCATTACAAAATTTTATTCAAGTGGATGCATACAAAATGAAAAAGTGACAAAAATATTAGATAAAAATTGAAGATTATAAAATTTTATAGAGGTTTTCAAAAAGTTGCTGAAGATGATTTTTCTTATTGTCACTAGCGGTGGTGGACTCCCAACCTTGACTGTTATGTTGATGCTTCTCTAGTCATGTAGAATGTTATTGAAGGATGGATTAAAATTTCTTCTTATCATCCCATGGTTCAATCAATCATATGATGTTTGAGCTATTATCATGTATGTGCTACTATTTATCAATGAGCCTATCCTCTGTTGTCCCTCTCTTGGCTTCGTTTCCATGCCTAGAAAAAGACCATCTTCCTTAGAAGTTCCTTTTAGCATCACTTGCAGTCACCAAAGGATCAACATTAGTTTTAATAAAATTTCCTTAATAATTAACCCTTTTTGGATCCCTTAGTTTGCATTTAAGCACAAGGTGAAGACAACGTACTATGCGCAAGGCTATGAGTTAACTAAAATCATCAAGTTGTTTATCTTATTTTGGTCATTACTATTAGTTATCACAATGTTCAAAAATAGGATGTTGGAAAAATTTCAAAGCAAGCTTCCCTAGCCCCCATAACTAATAAGTGTAACTCTGGAAGTGCACAAGTTTTCAAACAATTGAAACCAAAGGTCTAATGTAGAAGATAGCTAAGAGATTTTTGGAAGTTAAAGGATATTGAGATAGAGAAGTAGCAAAATTTAATTAAAAATGATTAGAAATAGTCCCTAAAAGCATGGATAAATTTAGAGAAACCATCACTGATGTTCTAGAAGTGTGAAGGTTACTTCAAAGCCATGATCAGAAAAAGTTATGCAAGTGGGACTTTTCCAAAACAGGCTCCTTCCATAATGTTTTTTCATAACCACTTCTAGAGATATCCATGGGCACCTTAGAAGTTAAATGTAGATCATGTCTTTATTCCAAACAACACATAACTACTTTGGTTGGAATGTTGCACTATACTACACAAAACCAAAAGGCTCATAATCATATGCAGCAGTGAGGTGAATGAATGGGATGAGAACAGATTATAGAGATTGGAATGTAAGATGTTTTATCATGTCCACAATAGGTGCTTATGTCAAATGTAATTAAAATGATCCACATACCTACCTGTCCAAGTTTCAGACCAAGTACATACCACTAACAATGACCTTGCATTGATGTGTTCCCTCCTACCTACCGCCATGAGTTCACAACCATCTCAAAGAATAATCATCACATCAAAAAGAGAAGAATGAAGGGCCCTAGTTAGAGGAATGCCTTCAAGCATGGGTAACATGTCTTTCTAGCCCCATAACCAATGCTTGTAGTCCATTATCGTGTCTGAGTGTGCTTTGAATTTCCATTATTTTTTTCTCTTTTTTTTGGATTTTATATTTTTATGATTTTGGATGAGAACCACACCATGCAAAGAATTTTAACTTCCTATTATTTGCTGAGTGATGATATGTTTGATGAGGAGTCATGAACAACATGAAGTCAAGAAGAGAACCCAACAAATCCACTTAAGGTCAAACCTTTGCCATTCCCACTTGGTCGTTCCCTCTTTCTTCAAGGTACAATGATCATTGATCAATTTTAGTTTCATGAAAGAACAACAAAATTGGTTTCATGACCAAAGATCTTTTTATTTAGAGTGTTGGAGGGATTGATGAGGTGGTCTTACTACTTCACACAATTACTTACCCAATCCTATTGATAGCATAGCACAAAAGCCCAACACATAGCGTTGACTTTTGCATCATGACTTGGCAATATTATTAACAAAAACATGAAGAAAATGACTCAAGCAAAAAGAAAATTATAAAGAAAAGAAAAAAAATATCAAGAATTGAAAAAAATATTAAGAATTAGAAAATGGTGAAAGAAATGAAAAAATGATAAAAAATTGTAAAACAAAAGCGTAAAAAGCACTTATTAGTTCTTGAACCACGATGGAGCATCTCCCCCACGACTAAACTTATTGCCATACATTTAAGAGATGGACCACACAATCCCTTGGTTACACACCATGACTTTCCCATTTATCACTGTTACTAATTCAATTGATTGCATGGTAGCACATCTAACATTGGTGATAGTCTTGTTTGGATCATTCAAAGATGTTTCTTCATCAAGACTTGAAGGTATTTCCATTTTGGGGGGTCTAGATGTGTTTGCTTCTTCTTCTTGATTTTTTCTTTTAATTCTCAAGTCTCCATGTTTAATATCCTCTTCTAGTGTATGATTAGAGTGTAAGATATATGTGTTTAAGTCCTCTATTTGGTCGGCTTTCCTAAGTCTAGAACTAATAAGAGGATCAATTTCTTCCATGCATCTTTGAAATAGTTTTGTATTCTCATTTTCAAGCCACTAAGTGACTTCTAGTTTAGTGGCTACTACATGGATTTATTTTCACTCACATGCTTATTTCTTAACTTTATGCTAGGATGATACAAGGGTTGTGTTACTATTTCAAAATTTTGGCCCACAATTGCACCCTTTATTATTAGTGATGCATGGGTTTTTCTGTCTTTCCATAATGATAGGTTTATCTTTTATTTCTGGTTGTTGGATTTTGCATATGATCAGGAGACATTATTTCACAAAGGAAGGGGGTTGCACCAGATTAGCTTTATGCAAGCTTTGATGTGCTAGTAGGTCTACAAGTTTTGTGCTCATGCGTGGGAACAATCCTAAAGAAAGGATGTTTCCGAGGTTGTGGTTGAGATCCACTAGCCTTATCATTTTTGTGTATGTTCATAGCACAAGTGACATTCTTTCATTGATATTGTGGTGTCAAACCTTCCTATGTTGTTGGCAATGACATATGGTGGAGGGAAGTATGAGAATATTAAGGATATGACAAAGGATGAGAGGCATGAGGTGCTGATCCTTCAAAAGATGTTGCAAGCTAATGATATTTGGGAGAGTGGTAGCAGTGATTTGAGGCAGATAAAGTAGAACTAGTTGGGGAAATAGGTTGTTCAACATAATATCTGTACAGGTCTAGCTAGCAATAAGGGTACTACTGGTTTGATGATGACCTCTCCCACGACTGTGGGTTTTGCCATTGTGTTTGATAGTGGTTTTGAGACTAATAAGAAATCCCACTAGGATAGTACAATTGGTTGTAGAATTGTCAACAATTACCTTGTAAGGTAATTCCTAGGAATTTGCTTTTGTACAAACTAGGGATCCAAAGCAAAAGCCCAATACTCATGTAGATGTAACATTGGGCAATAGCCCTTTGGATGGTTATATAGGCAAATGTCACATCCATCATCCTCTCCTGTGGTTGAGTCTATAACCTTCTCTTCCACAACCATTTTCCCTTTTTACTGATAACCATTTCTAGATGTTTCTTTGGTCTTTTTCCTCTTCTTATTTTGATCACTTGATTTGTCTTGCATTACTCTCTCCTCTACGATTTTTAAGTAAGTTGTAAATTTTCCATTCATCAACTCCCACATCTTATCTATCCTTGCTTCAAGCTTATTGATAGACATTGTATTGACAAGGTTTGTTGTGAAATCACCTCATCAAGATCTGCCTCTTTTTCCTCATCATAGATATGGACCCTTTTCTTTTGAAGAGTTAGGTCCTAGTTATATTCCTCTACATTATCTCATTTACATAGCTCTTCTTCTTCTTTTTCCACTTGCTTGATTAGCCTTTATATTTGATGGGCTTTCAGTTTGTATAACCACCCTTGGGCATAAATCCCAAGGGTTTCTCTTGTTTGATTACGAAGACCATCTATGATGTGGAAAATTTGCTCATTTTGAGAGAAATCATGGTTGGGACATCTATGTATTAGTGAATAGTATCTATCTAAAGCCACATCCAAGGATTCATGTTGTTCTTGCTTCCATCCTTAGATTTGATTTCTTAGGTTGGACACTCTCACATAAGTTTGGTGTTTTTTGTTAAAGAATTCTAGCATTGTGGACCATTAGTGAGTGGAAACTAGTTCCAATGATCTATACCAACTTTTAGCTTTGTCTATTAGTGTTCTAGAAATGAGCTTAAGATTTTGCCACTTTTGTTCAATGTTTTGCAAGGTGCATGCATCATTAAAGGCATGTAAATGATGTTATGAATCATAATTATAGCCTCCCTTAAATTTAGGAATGTTGTCCATATTAAGTCATTTGATGTGACTATCCCTTTGATGCCTTTGGTGTATTTGAACTACCTCCTTAATTTGTGTCAGGCTCCTAGTCGCCAACAAGGGTTCATCTGTACCAGACATGTCATGGTGATAATCTATATTTCTATTCATCTACTTATGTTGATCTTGTCTATACTCATTTTGATGTCTTTGATTTTGCCCTTGGGTTTGATTTCCATCTTTATCTTTTGACCCCATAGCAAAGCTCTATCTCTATACCTATGTTAACCTTTGTCAGAACTAGATGTTGAAGAGGAAGAGGAAGATGAGGAACTAGGAGAATTGCCATGACTTATATATTGTCCCCTATTGGCCCTTGATCTATCTTTTCTAGGTTTAGAGAGGGTCCTTGGCCTTGAGGCCCTCCTTGTTCTAGGAATTTCTCCATCTCCTCTAAGATTATCTATATCAATTGAATGTAGTCCTTGTGTGTAGTATGGGTCAAAATGAGCATATGAAACCCCTACTTAAGGTTGTTCACTCCAATTCTCTTCAATATAGAACCTATTATTTCTCTTATGAGTGTTCTCATCATTTGGTCCTATGTGAAAAATACATGGTTTTGACATGCGAGTTAAAATATTAATATTTTCTAAAAGATAAATCATTAACACTTCTACAAAAATCGTTTATAATATAAATAATCTAGATAGCTGGTACCATCCTTGACAATGGTGCCAATGCTTAGCAACAGGTACCCCCTACGTCCAACCATATGAGTCACAAGTGTTCACGCATGATCCAGTCAAATTTTGATGTTGCTTTGACTTTATGCTACTCCTAATGATAATAGAGAAATTAATTATTTAATCTAATTAACAACTGAAAAGTAAACCCTAAACCAACTTACGAGCAATGAGTGTCCATTCCTAGCTTTCTATACACATCTTGAACCCACATATCCACTACTAGGATTATTAAGCACTATGCTAATGGGTGAACCAACCAATAATGTTGCTAGAAAAACCAAGCGAATGTTTACGCTCAAAACTAGTCACGCTCATTCCACCAATTGATTAATTTGCATGGAAATGTAAATATTAACTAAGTACATGAAATATAAATTGCACGGAAAGTAAATGTAATCGAAGTCAAAGTGCTACAATGAATGAGAATCAATTTTGATCTTATTGTTGTTCGTTCATGGAATGTGTCCAACGAATACATGTTTATGCTCAAAACTGGTTGCATTCATTCCACCAATTAATTAACGTGCATGGAAATGTAAATATTAACTAAGTACATGGAATATAAATTGCATGAAAAGTAAATCTAATCCAAGTCAAAGTGCTGCAATGAATAAGAATCAATCTTGGTCTTATTACTATTCATGGAATGTGTCCACAAACATTGCCACTCAAATAAGATGTCATACAGTTGACTCAAATCCAAACTACATGCACTCATTGACTATTCTATAAAACTATGGAATAAAACTACAAGAGTTTGGCTATTCTATTGATAAAAGAATTAAACTACTTTGGATCGTGTGCCCAAGTGTTGTATTTATAGGCAAGCATATATCTTGCGATATTGGATATTCGATAACGTAGCATTTGATCCAATATCAAGGCTCTGATATTGAGGCCTAAGCAAGATACGATTCATCACTCTTGATCTTTTAAAATTTTGAAAAGTGCTTTAGATCTCAAGAAAACTAGGCTTGAAATATGTTTTTTAATCTCATATTTAAAGGATTAGGGTTGCCAAATTTGATTCTAGAGTCAAGTGAAGTTCACTTAGAGCTTGTCTAGATTTCGTTTTTGGAAAATTTGACCACACAAATTGGGAAATGTTGGGCATGAGATAGGTGATGCTAACGTTTGTGTTAGTGTCACCAAGAGTTAGAAAAATTTTCCTAGTTTTGCCTAGTTTGCCATTCCAAGCCTTCAAGAGTCCACTTAATGCCTAAATTGATGTTGAATCCTGTTGTGATTGTGTCTAGGAGCTTGTGAGGCCAAGGGATGATGTTGAATTTCGATTGAGAAGTCAAGGATGGCATTGTAAAGATCCCAAAAGTGCTAACATTGATGTTGAAGCAAGTGTGAACATTAGCATTAGCTAGGAACTAAGAAAAATTTTAACATTTTTCAAAATTTCCATATTAAGCATCTAGGATGCTCAAATTAATGTTAAAATGAGTTGTAATGATCCTTATTGGATGACGAGGAGCCTGTAGTCTTGGGGAATGTTGCCAAATGTTGAACTTGGACATTAGGGAATGGTAATCTAAGCATCGTGATGCTAACGTTGACATCAACGTTAATGTCACTTGTAAAAGTTAGAAAAATTTTGCATCTTAAATGCTAGAACTACCTTGCGAAAATTATCATTTTGAGTGTCGAATATGATGTTGACTTGTGGTTGGAGAGCTTGAGAAGTTGAGATTTAAGCCAAACTTCATGTAAGAAGTTCAATGGAGGTGTCAAGGATGGTGTTGGAGGTATCAAGGATGGTATTAGAGGTGCCAAGTATTAATTAGTTTGAACAAATATCATGTAAGAAAAAAATTTCCCTATGTAAAAAGATTTTTGTCTATCTAAAGATTAAATCTTTTATTAACAATCAAGCTTTAGCAAATGAAAAAAAGTCTCAACTTAATGTTGCATGAGGGGAGGTGGGTGGTTGGTGGGGTGTATTAGACACCAACACCTTATTGTTTCAACTTAAGGTTAATCATTGTGAACAATATGTGCCAACATTTTCTATTAGACCTTCATCTCCTACAAAGGTTGGTATTTTGCTTTTGTTGCTACATCAAATTCTTTTACTATTTTAAGTTTGAGAATTGATATTCAAAATTATGTTAATAATGTGTTAGCCTAGTGGAAGCTCTAAGTCACAAGTTCAAATTTGGTGGGCAATGCTAAGTTATATAAAGTTCTATTTGGACTATATATCTTGAGATGTACTTATGCTTCACTTATTTCAAGTTCTAACCCCTTTAAAATTATGTAAATGTTATTAAGACTAAACCCTTTCCTATCTTAATTTTTCAAAGCATTTATTGTAAGTTTCAAGACATGAGTGGATACTTAGATTCAGCAAAAAATCTCATTTTTTTGGTAGTCCGAAAGAAGAACTAGCCCGAAAATTCTCATTTTTTTTTCTGGGTTGCATTTTTTTTTTTTCCGCTGTTGGGTTGTTCAGGTGTATGTTTTTCAATGGCTTGTGTAGGTGAGGAAAAATTCTCTGCCACACTGCCCTGGCCCGGCAAGCTTGCCAAAGATCGTAGATACGAGTTCGAATCACCACGGTGGTTGGATTTTGAAAAGCTGATGATTTTTTGTTCAATGAGGAAGACGATGATGAATGGTTTTGCAGAAGTGGTGAGTAGTTCTCATCTGATTTTTGTTTCAGTTGTGGAAGTGGTTTCTGATTTGAAATCAGTTAAGTTCTCTGCTGTTAGTAGCTGATCTATTTCAGTTTTCTCGATGGAAGGGGAAAAAAGGTCAGAAAACAGTTTTTGAAGCCATTCGTGATCAATTGTGTTTCATGGTTTTAATAACGGGTTTTGTTTTGTTACCATTTTTTATGAATCTTGTAACATGTTTGTTAAGACGTTGAGGGTATTTGCAGACTGTAGAAAACTGTTTTCAAGTCCGATGTAGTTCTTAAATGGGGGATGGATGTGACAAATCAGCAGAAATCAGTACGTCAGTTTATAGAAATTGGTAGAATAATCATCAATAGCCTTCAGTGTATTAATTTTCTTACCCTAAAGTTGGTTTGCACTTTGAAGCTACCAAGTCGCAGATCAGCAGTTTCCATTCATTTGCCAAAACGAACCATTGCTACTCCACCGAATGATAACACTCAAGGTTTTGTTTTTGCTTCTGTAACAATATCAGTATTAAGTATTATTTTGCCTTAAACTTATGATAAGTATTTGTTTGCGCATGCAGATTCCTGAACAAAAACCAGCAACCTCAAACAAGAACAATGAAAATGCAATCAGCTCCTCAAAGTTGCCTGGTGTCAATAAAAACAAATCTCAGGTCAGAAATTCTAAACATGATCTATACTCAGAAAATCAACATCCAAACAGGCCGAACAGCATTCCTCCTGGACTGAAAGCTAAAAGAAAATCAATGCAAAGGAGTAGCAATACCATGAAAGATGCGGTGAAACTTCACCAGAATGCCAAGGACAATGCAATCAGCTCCTCAAAGTTGCCTGGTGTCAATAGAAACAAATCTCCGGTCAGAAATTCCAAACATGATCTGTACTCAGAAAATCAACATCCAAACAGGCCGAATAGCTTTTCTCCTGCACTGAAAGCTAAAAGAAAACGAATGCCAAGGAGTAGCAATACCATGAAAGATGCTGTGAAACTTCACCAGAATGCCTGCACGTTAACTACTAAAGCTCCTGCAGCAACATATGATTTTCAAAAGGCGAGTTTTGGTTCTGGACTCAAACAATCTCCTTCCACCAGATGCCTTTGGGATAAGATGAAAAGTAACAGAAGGGTCGAAAAGGTGTCAAGCTTCTGTAGCAATATGCTGCCATTTCATGTACAGAAAGTCCAATGCAAATTCACTTCAAATGAAGCAAACCCCAATGACGAGTTGAAATTGGGAGATATGAACAAGCATGAAATGTCAGAGAAGCAAGAACATCAAAGTGCTCAAGCTTTTCTACATGGATGCTCTGCAACTTTGAAGAATCCGGTGTCTTACAAGAAGTCCATGTCCGCTCCATGTTCAAGATTGCAAAATGGAAAAAACAGTAAGCTTACTATTTAAATCTTTTTAATGTTACCATGTTTTTAAGAGGGAATTTGAATTTACCATGTTAAAATGAATATAGCTATCTCTACTTTCCTGATGTTGGTTGCTTCAAAATCCTAGGAATAATCATGACAAGGAACAGAGGGAAGGAGATGAGGAGAAGAACACACTCAAAGCAATTTCCCAACATACAAAAAGTTTAAACTAACAAACATTTTTAAACCAGGCAAATGGGCAAAATAGTTTCCTGGTGAGTGATTTAAGTTGCTTGTATTTTGAGAATGTGAAATATCTCTGACTGTTCCCCACAAATAAAACAATAAAAAAAAATATTGGTAGCATTGAAAATTAATTAGACATGAAATTTTATGTACTTGCTTAATAACTCTGAAATATGTTTTTTTCCTTTTTTTTTTCTTTTTTTTATGTTTCCTACGTTGCAGTTGGCATTAACATGTCAACCGGAGATTTCCTGGAGAAGGTGATATACAGCCGTATTTATGCTGTAAAATTACATAGTATAATTTGATTTTAGACAGATAACAGCAACAATTTTGGCCAGGGAACTGGCTCGCTCATTTTTTTAATTAAAAAATAGGCATATTGCTAGCATTTTGTGGTCAGTGTGAAACATGAAGTGTGCTTGCATTCTATAATGCCCAAGAATGTAAATTACGCAATTTATATTCCATCAGATCATGGTGCGCACAATATTCATGCATGTGGTTTTTCTTTATCAAGGTCGGGATTGATGTTATAAACAGGGAGGAAAAAGACTGTACAAAAGGCAGATGGAGGAATTCTCCCAATCAGCCAGAGGCATCCCCCAATCAGACACCGTCCAGAGAAGAAAAACAAAAGCAAGAACATGCACTTGCAACAGCAATCGTTTCCATTACCCCATCGTTACAATCACCCTAAAAGTGGCCATATAGCCCACAAAATCCCAAAATCCTGTCGCAGAGGCCATTTGAAAAATGACAAAAAAGAAAGCCCATGATCTCGGTATATGAAATGAAGTAGAACTGCAAACTGGCCACTCAGCCATGTGGATCTGATCCACGATCTTTCGTGATCAAGTTGGAAGCCTTCATGGAAATTCTTGAATTCATGTTGCCTCTTTTCCCTTTCCTGTGGGAACAAGGCAGCCGCTTTATTGAGGTACAAACTAAAAGAGTTTCAACAGAATTACATTAAAGATTTTTAAATATTTCAGGCTTTAGAACCTTTTGAGCATTTCTTATCATCTACTGAGAAGCTTTGTTGATCTGGAGTAGCTTGCTCATAAGATTTGCCTCTTTCACCCACTCAGTGAAAAATTAAATCCCAAAAATGATTATCCTCAAACATTCAAAAAAACCTAAATCATTAACTGAAAACTGTACAAGAAAGTGAATTTCTATATAATCCTGCACCTTTTAGAACATGCTACTGAAATTCAGAAAGTTCAATGGAGAAGCAATAGCTAATCCAGTTAGAAGTGTCACAAGCTAACTGCAGAAGTTGTTTCTCTAAAGGTATACAAAACACCATCTAAATGTGAGAAAGAGCGATAACACAGCCTTTAAAGATACACACAAAGCAGTACAAGGAAGTAAACTCTTGACCTCTATTTTAAAAGTTAGAGAAGTAACCACCCCGTGACATCCAGGAAATGCAGGTAGAAGATTAACATTGATGACAAATATAAGTACTAATAAATATGAATCAGCGTGTACAATATCTCCATCTATGATTAATTACCAGTCAATGCCTGGGCGAATCCAATTTTCCTTTAAAGAAAGTCAAACTCACCCACAATTAATCACAATTGCCTTCAAGGTGGGGGGAAGAACAAACAAACTGGGCAAAATCGTCTGCATCACAATTCATATAAGAGGTCCAAAGAACAATAATATCGGCAGAACGGTAATGTTAAAACACATTGCAGAAATGTAACGAACACTTATCTTCAAAAGCTAGAAACAACATTGCAGCAGAACTGAGAATTGATGTTAATAAGTTGCTAAATTGATGGTAATTCATGGATTCTATTATTGTTAACTATAATGGTCATATGGTTATGACTGGAACATAACTATCATAACAACAGTTGCAGCTCCGCACTGAGAACAGTAACGGCAAACCCTCAGGTAGCCATTTCAATCCTTTTCAGGTTTCTGACTACAGAAAGTACCAGTTACGGTAAGTGCCATTGGCTGACAACTAGCATGAAGTTTATTCGAATGTCATATTATTGCAATAGTTTGTTTTATATTTGGATTTCAAATTATTAAGAATGAAAACTTCGAGATCTTCCTTCAATTCTGAAATTTAATGCTTTTCAACAATTTGAATCAGATTTCTATTAAGAAACCCGATTCAAACTTTCTCGGTTTCGCTTGGTGACTATAAGCTTTTACTCCATTTGTTAAAGTTTAACATTTATGATAACAGCAATTCAATCACTAATTACAATTCACAAAATTTGTTGAAGTTTGATGTTTGTAGATGGATGTACGAACTCACAAGAATATCTAAAATACGAGAAAGAGTGGGTGGAGAAGAATTGAGATGGAACAACACACAAATGTAAACTAAATAAATTGAATAAAAAATGCCATGAGCAAAATGACAAGGAATACCAAAATCTAATGGTGGAACTATTGTAAATAAAACACCAAAAACCAAAATCACAAGGAATAAAAAGCTACTACCATTTAGCTTAATGAGTCTAATAGTATGATGAACCATGATTTGTCAGTCCGATATCAGGCCGTGATATCGTGACCTAAATAACGATATCAGATACACACGATATTGTGACTCCTATGTGGGCCTATAAATACACATGTGGGCGCATAGGAAAATTAGTTAGAAATTAGGAATTCAGTAGTAAGTGTAGAGTCATTTTTAGTTTTTCTCAACCCTTTCTCCTCGTGCATGCCTGCAGTGTGATGATTGTAATTGTACGGCACCTTTATTTGAGTGTGATATATTTGGACATGCACAAGATTGGAAATAAAGATCGAGATTACTTCATCATTGCAACATTTACTTAGTTCTAGTTGTTTGAATGTTCTTTATTACTTTCGTAATTAATATCTCTCACCCTCATTTCCTATCCCTATTATTAATCGTATAATGAGTATGACTTAATCACGAGCAACTAAGTGTGACTACTTGATAACCCAGTAGCGTACCTAGGACATGCACTTGGTAATCCCAATGGTAGTACATGAGGTCCAAGATGTGTACGAATGATTAAGAATGGATGCTCATCGCACTTAGGCTAGCTTAGGTTCTCTTCTCCCATTTCCTCTTAGCTACATTCTCTCTCTCACTCCCTCTTAGCTTAATCAAAGTTACTTTCCATTGCCTCTAAGAGCAGTACTAGTTTAGGACCACATCATACACCTCACTCTGGATAAACCATATGTGACAAAGCAAATACTAGTCAAGGTGGGAAGATAGCGAACTACGATCAACGAGTAACTATCTAGACACCACAACTAGTCCATCTATGGAGTTTGACTAGATCGTGCGTGCACGCTTGTATTCGTATGGTTGAGTATAGGGGTATCCCACCACTCATCAATGGCGTCGTTGCTGGGGACAATGCTAGTTATCTAAATTAGCTATATCATACAAGATCACTGTAACATGGTATTAACAATGTATCTTTCAGGCAAAGAAATTAAATTCAGTTAAGTCACACACAATTCACAAAAATGTCTCTTTCACAAGATAGCGATAATGCAACATCTAGTGAGGAAATTCATTGGAGAACCAACGAAGGAGTTTGAAGTATTCAATCTTATCCAGGAGTTTCATATGTTCATAAACACCCCAATGATACTCAAGGACTTTTGTCATCCAACTCAGACACCTCTAGTGAAGATGGGACATCCCCAAGAATGAATGACTATTCCTTAAGGGGTCAACGTAGAAATAAAAATTGAACCCACAAGCAAAGTCAGGAACACCAACATGAACAAAGACAACATTGTCCCGACTCACAAACTTATAACCTACTTAGTGATGATGAACCCCTATTGACCACTAAGAGCCTAATGCATACACAAGAGGCTATTTAAATATCTTGCAAGCATCATAAGGAAAGTCATCTACCCATGCTTGATTTAAACAACTTTTTCAAGTTTTCAGGAGGCTATGATTTATATCTGCAACATCATTTACAAGCCTTCCATGATGCCTATGTATGGAACAATATTGATAATGGATGGAAAAAAATTAAGCACTTTCCCATGACACTCATTGTCCAAGCAAAAGTATGGTATAGGTCTTTAAAACCAAAATTAATTCGATGTTGGCCAACAATGGTAGCACTCTTCAACGAAAGATATCAAACCTATGCAAGAGCGTCAGCCTTGAGGAGACAAATCCAAGAATGAAAACAAGCACAACATGAACCCTTGGACATGGCCTTAGAAAGATATTATGCACTGTTAAATAACTACCCAAGCCATGGGTTCTCCAAGGAGAGGCTAATGTACCATACGATAGATGGGCTCCGTAATGAAACAAGGGAAACCTTAGGGATGTATGCCCCTGGTCAACTATATGAACTACAAAGCCATCAATTCCAAGAGCTTATTAAGTGACTAGAAAAAGAAGAAGGAGAAATGACTAAATGGGAGAATGTTGAAAAATCTCAACGGGACCAAAATCTCAACCTAATAAAGGTCCATAATCAGGAAGAGGAAAAATCAACTCACCTCAAGGAGGTGGAACCATCTTTGCCAATATTACAATCACTAGATGAAATTGAGGCAAAGATCAATAAGATGATGAAGTGGATACATGAAAAATGTGGAGAATATGCCAATATTATTGGAGGTAGAGCCATGATGAACCAAGAAACAAGACAAAATACCACTAGACAATCAGAAAGAAGGGTAGAAGAGAATAAGAACTTAACTGCCAATCATACGTATCAATGTAACATTTACCTATACGATCACCCCAAAGGTCAATTACCCTTTGTAGTATCCTTCAAACGATGATGAATTTTGGAAAATTTATGCACAACTGAGAGTGTACCCTTCTAGTTCCATTGTTGGGACCTGCAAATAGAAGATCTTATAGAGTACATGGAATTGGTAAACCTACAATATGCCAATTTGGCCATGTTAATAGTAGGATGCTTGAGAACAAAGATGGAGAAGCAAGTAGCTACCACCTAAGCCAAATATGAAATAGAATTTGTGAAGCATAAGAAAATGTTGCAGAGGATAGAAGTCACAAATTCTGAGTTAGAGATGGTTAAGGCTAGCTATCAAGGGCAAAAAGATGTCACAGTACACTTGGCTCGATGGCTAGAGCCTACAAGGAGGAATGATGGCTATAGATTACCAACACTATAAGGATAAAGCTAGAGCCTATAAGGAGGAATGATGGCTATTTGCAGCCTAGCATGTCAAAGCAAATCAGATGTTCCTGCAACTACCGTGTCCATGGGAAGTGTCGACTCCATCAAACATTGGGACATTAGCATGGGTGGCATAGGACCCCTGAACTAAAGAGGAAAAGCTCCAAGCACTCCTTCATAGCCACTAGATCCCAAAACCTAGAGCACAAGACAAGGGGAAGTGACCCATGTAGGAGTCACCGCCACCTAGAACCACATGAGTTCCAATAAAAATTTGTAACTATAATTTTGTGTTCATGTCGCAATTTTGTTGCATTCAATTCTCCACTATGGCATGAATAAATTCCTAGTCCGTCAATAATCCCATACCTATGGGCTTGTTCTTATTTTGTTTAACTCGAGGATGAGTTTTCATTCATTTGTGGGGGTATGATGAACCATGATTTGTATAATTTTGTACATCTCCTTTATTTTTGTAAACAAGAACAATAAATCTTTTTCTCCAATTAGTAGGCATTTCTTCATCATTTAAAATTTTGTTAAATAATTGTATCATCCAAGAAACTATTGTATCTCCTAATGCTTTCCAAGTTTATATAGGAATGTCATCTAGTTTAATGGCTTTTCTATTTTTTATTACCTTGGAGAAGTGATGAGCAGTGAGGTACCCCTATGCCCAACCATATGAATCACAAAGTGTTCACACACGATTTAGTTGAGTTCCAAAGACTTTGTAGTTTCTAGTGCACTACTCTTTTAGAAAGTGAACCTTGCCTTAAGGTTGTTCATTGTCTTCCCAATTACACTTGTGACATACATTGGTATGGTTAAGTGTAATTAAGGCATTTGATTTTTATCATTTTTTATTTTATGGTTTTGGTGTTTAAAGAGAGATAAAGTAGTTTGACTAACTAATTTAACTTAACTAATTAACTAGCATCTAATCAGTCATAACATAAGCATCATGTCCCACTTTCCATACATGTCTTGAACCCACATATCCACTACTGGGTTGCTGAGCACTATGCTACTTGGTGTACCAAGCAATAATGTTGCTGGGGTTACTAAGCAAATACATGTTACACTCGAAGTGGTCATACTTATGTTTTTAATCTATCTAGCTTATCTTGTTTAATTACCTCATTAGCTTAATTACTGGAAAACATTTAATAATTAATTAAAAACATTAAATGCATAAACAAAATATTTAATCTTTCCAAAATTCTGCAAGGTTTATGAAAAAGCTCATCTTTATTGCCACACACACTATTGTGCTCAGGTGCAACAATGCTTGAATAAAGATTCGTACACTCAATGACTCCTACTACAGGCACTCGGGAGAAAAATTCTAAGAAAAATTCTAACTCTCAAATGAAAAAACTGTAAGAGCTTCACTATGACTAAAGTCTCTATTACCATAAATGTGGTTGGTGAGTGCATATTTATAGCCAAAAAGTAGATACTACGTTGATGGGGCCACATCGATGCATGTTATGAAGCAACAACTAGGCCTCGTTGATGAGACCCAATCAACGAGGTCATCTCAATGAGGCCTCATTGACATAGCTAAAAAAACTACAACTCATCATATCCTCATAGCTAAATGAAAACTCATCCTCGAGTTCTTTTACAAAATTGGGAAGGTATGGGATTATTGACTGACCTTTCACAAACAAAAATAGACTAACTTGACAAAAATGAAGTGCCTAGGTGTATAGATCAACACATTACAAAAATGCTAGTGTTCATCACACAAAATTGAACACCATGACATGACTCTTCAAAAACTTGGCTAGCACATTCCTTGATGGCATGAAGTTTGATGGAGAAGATCAAATAGTCCAAGGAAATGGTGGCTCCTAAGGTTCTGAGGGACCTTGACCAGCTTCACACACATGCGACAGTCAAGGTAGTTGTGACTATCATGTTGCTACTATAACTTTTGGCATAAGATAGAAAACATCCAGTAGTGCTTTCATTTTCTCCTCCTTACTTCTGGGATTATGCACCATCCATGTAGCTTCACCAATGTGGGTTGAAATGGGCACATCCCAAGGACATGGGATTGTTGAAAATAGTTCATTTGCATTGATGAACTAGGCAACGAATTATTTATATTCAATATCAAATGCTCTGACTATATCCTTCACCTCTTGGTAATCATTAATCCTTTTGGCTAGGTTCTCCACAATTGACCATTGATTTGTGAATCATGGTTTGAGAACTTCAAGTTCAACATTTTTAGTCTCAAGCTTTTGCTTGGTGTCTTTATGGTGCTTGAACTCTACCTTGTATAACAAATATGAGCTAGCCACTTGTTTCACTAACTCTGATCATGGCCATCTAGTAGTCAGCATAGCCAGGTTCGCATATCAAAGATTGGACAACTCCATATATTTTATCATTTCTTCTATTTCCAACTCATTTAGGTGAATCTCTACTTTGTTGTAGGCATCAATCCCATCAATAATGAGCTACTAAACTTCTTTTCCTTGTTGGATTTACTGAAGTGCTTCATTAATTTTTGCCTTCACCATTTGGATGTGCTTCTTATTGACTTCTTTCTACAGGCCAACCTTGTCTCTATAGTGATTCTTTACATTTTCAAACTTGAGAGCCTCATTTTTCCAAGCAACAATCTTGACGGAAAACTTCTGATGCAAGGCATGAACTTCTTCCATTGATAGCTTTTAATTTTCTATGGTCAATCTCCTCAATTCCATATTGACCCTAGCTAGCTTCTATTACTGTTGATGAATAAATTCTTACATCTATTCCTTTTGCACATCAACATTGTATAGGTGGTGATTTTGTGTAGTCAAAGCCTAGTTCTCTTATTGCATTTGAGCCAAGTCCTTCTAAACTAAATATGTTTTTACCTTTGCTATAGATTGGCTGAAGACAGCCATCATTTCTTCTTCCTCATCCTTCCTAAATCATTGTTGAAGTTGTTAGAAAGTTTCATCTTTGATTGTTGTTAGGCTAAGGATTGTAGGATCAGCAAGACGGGCATGTAATTCGACAACCTCTACAGCTAAGCATTGATTTTGTGCTTGAGCCCTTTTGAGTTGCCCCTTTAGAATGATGCATTTACCCCTTGCATCTAGTAGCTTTACTTAAGTTGTAGTGATGTCGAAGATATCCAGAATCAATTGCCCAATCCCCACCAGTCGATCTAGCAATTCTTCATGCTAGGCTACATTTAGTTTTTCGTTGACCATGCCTGTGGATAACTACACATCTCAAAGTGCAAATACGTTTAGTACTACAAGTGCATTAGGTGCTTTAGCGACATTGTCAACAACTACCTCAACTACTATCTCTTGCCCTTAGTGCTACATCACTAGGATAGCTACCCCTTCACCTTCTTCCAATCACACCGATAGGGTGGTGGTAGTCCTAGAGATTTCTAGGAATAAATGATGTCATGATAAGGACACTGTCACCTCTCGAGCATTGGGATTAGACCTTGTGGGAAACTACATTCTTTGGGTAGAGAAAATTGGTCCACCCCTCCTCATCTGGCTGATTATTCGAGCCATCTTATTAAGGTGACTCATTGTTGGTCTATACATAGATGGATTCACACCACTCATTCTTGCATGCTACTCTTGCTCACTCAAGAGCTATTCTTAGATTTTGTGCAAGTGCTCCATGGCTACACATGTCTCTGATGTAATTTCTTTACTAGGAATTGGTGGTGGTAGCTACTCCTCTACTTGAGTTATCATTAGCATCTTTTCTTTCATAATGTCATATCATGAGGCCAAAGGAGCATGCCTAATTGTGTCGTTGAAATAGCAAATGATCCTTGCCCTTTTGCAGAGTTTTTGGATGAGGCATGGAAATGGTAGGATTTTCCTTCTGTGTTCATTTTCCCTTAAGCACTTTTTAATCTCTAAATAGATGAGTTGTGGAAAGTTGATGAGAAATCTCCTACTTAGAGTAGCGTAGGCTTGGTGGAGAAGGCAATCATGTTACTTGAACTCACCATTGGATTGAGGTGATAGGCCACTATTTTGAAATAGATGTGCTCCACAAATGTGAGCAAATCATACTCTTTATGGTTGACCCTATAGCACTGCTAAGTCCACTCCTTTTTGGCCTTAGGATCACCTTTCATTGGTATTTCTGCCAACTATGTCCCAGTGTCAGGAAACCCCAGTGCCTATGTGATAGCCTTGGCTAAGTAGGATACCTGAATATCCTTGATTTTGACTATGGACCTCAACGTTCTATTGTTCCAGAAAAGATATGCTTCTTCCATGTACCATTACCCACTAGATGTGCTGATTGGCCACATGGGAGAAGTTTATAGTTGTGTTTTGACATCTACTAGAGCTTTTTCTATGAATGATCCAAAGTTGATTTCTTAAAGAACTAATCATTGAATTTCTTAGGATCTGATGATGTCAAGGCAGGCCTAACTCAAAGTGATTTCAAGCCTTGGCATGGGTCCTAGTATTTCTCCTCATTGTGATTGTTCTATGGGCACTTCTTCTTCTAGAATTTTTCAAATAGATTCCACTTTTAGCTTCTCACAAAGAGGTCCCATTGCATGGGTTGCCTTTGGTGGTTCTTAGGCTTGTTCTTGTTGGCGCCTTCTAGCTTTGGGTCATTTCGCCCTTGGTTGAGAGGGTTCTCATTTTGTAATCATTTTACAGACCATGGATTAGCAATCTGATGTCAAGGCAGGCATTTTAGTCTTGGTGCCATCTGTAACCACAATAAGACCATGGATTAGCAATCCTTGTGTAATATGAAGCAATTGGGATACCTTTATTTCTTTAGGATATTTACACTTCACTAAGTTATGATTATGACTAATTTAATTACTATAATAATTATTTTATTTATGTGTTATTGTTAATAAATCATCTTCGAGGTTTTTGGAAGGGTTAACTCTCAGAAAAATTGGTGTTTGTATATTGTTAAGTTTATTAATCCTTTAGGGGAGTTAGAAAAATTTTCAAAAAATTTCATCAGAAACCTTAAGGTTTGTGGCCCCAACAATAAAGAGATTATCTCTAGTAAGAGCAAGGTCAAAGAATAGAGTGATTTGGATAAATGGTTGGGAAGTTAAGGGCTCTAGAAGGTTTTGGACTCTAAAAAATTACAAAAACTCCCTATGTGTTGTGAGGCAAATGACAAAAAATTTCTAAGTGCACAAAAGTATATATATGATTTTTGCATTTTATTGATGAGGCCTAGTTGATGGGGTCTCATCGACGAGGGAGGTTGTGTTTTCAAGGCCTCAATGACATAGCTATTGACCATCATAGACTAGCATTGACTTTGGTCAAACTTGCAAAATACAAAGAGTTTTTGAATAAAATTGGGGTCAAATGAAAGCTCAAAAGGCGAATAATAGTATGAAAATATGAGAAGAGGATTTTGGAGCTCACAAATTTGGAAAAATGGAGAAAAAATGATTTTGGGAATGAATGAAATAATAAGTTAAGGAAAACTAAGAGGAATACACAATGGAATATGTGAAAGATAAGATTGTAGCAATGTCAAAGGTAAGAAACCTTAACTAATCAAACCAAGAGCTATGCAAGTGGGTCCTCCCCATAGTAGGCTCATGCCCTTGTTGCCTTTGCATAACCTCAACTAAGGATTCTATGGGCCCCATAGTCGATTAATGATCATGAAAAGTTAAGGACCAACCAAAAAGAATCTATCCAAGAATTCCAACACATCAAACCAAGACATAGAGCATAACATAGAACCTAGCCGTGAGGTGAGTTATGGTAGCATGAATGGATGATGTAGAAGGTGGAATGGAATTCTGAATTAAGGTCATAAGAGGTTCCCTATGGAATTTTGTGTTTAAGATGACTTGATAAGATCCATCCTTAGTTCTAACCAAAACCAACCACTTTCAATGACTTTGCATCACCACTCTAAGACTGATCCACCCACATGATACATGAGAATGCTTCCATAAAACAACCACCATTCCATATAGACAAGAAAAGAAAGAAGTAGGAAGTGAGAGAGGGCCTTAGTTAGAGGATACCTTTAGGCATAGATGCATGTCTTTTGAGTCCCATAATGAGTGCTTGTAGCATGTTATGTGCTTTGAATTTCCATCATTTTTTTTGAATTTTTGGATGGGAACCACACCATGCAAAGACTTATTCGTTTATTATGTCTAAGGGGTATGCTTTGAATTCCCATCATATTTTCTTTTTTTTTTAAATGAGAACCACACCATGCAAAGAATTTATTTGACTTCATATTAGTGGTTGGTATGGAATCGTCAGAAGTCTATTAACAACACTCAAGCATATAAGCAAGTAGAAGAGTACAAAGAGTATTAAGTCCTCTTGAAGTCACACCCTTTACAAACCTTTGAGTCCTTCCTAATTTTAAAACTACCAAGGTCATTGATTGATTAAAAGTTTCTTAAATGGAAGGGACCTCGAATTCCCAGAAGAAGGAAAATCATAGAGTTTATTGGATGGGCAGATGAGGTGGACCAACTACCTATTCCATGAAAAACAAACCATGTTATAGTTGTCAGACATTAGAATTCAAAAATAGAAACCAGACATTGACAATCACAACACAAAGCACAAACTATGATCAGTAAATAGCAGCGACGACACTATGTCATGTGGAAATAAAGTAATTTTATTAGTAAAAATGAGAAAATATCACACTTGAACAAAACAAAACAAAGTAAAAAATATAAGAAAGTATGAAATAATCAAGAAAGGTTCAAAGGTAGTAATGATGGTGTAAAATTAGAAAAATCTGAAAATCAAAAATTTGTAAAATAAATAACTTATAAAATCAAAAACATGGAAAAAAAAGTAGAAAAATTGAGAAGCCATATGGATTGTTAGCATGGATTCCCATCTCCCCATGACTAAGTTGGGAGGAGGAGATCTGAAAAATGGAACATGGTTGTCCATCCGTCGAGGTGGTAGTTGCACTGGCTTGTCATAGTTCAAGGAAAGGTTTTACTTGTTGGATATTGACTAGTTGCTTTTTATTTGGGCTTTCAAGCTTGTAGATTAACATGGTCCCAGAGGGAAAGATTTGATCAATTATATAAGGTCCCTTTCACAATGTTTGAAATTTTACCTTTTGAGGTACATGTATGGGGTTCCAATAGGGAATCTATTTCCTACTTGAAGTTTTACTTTCCTTATTCTGAGGTCATAACATTGCTTGTTGAATGCCTTGTGCACCTCATTCAAAGATAGGGCCACCAATTGATTTTTATCTAGTACATTTAGGTTGATCAATCTTTCTTTTTGTGCTAAACTTAGGTTAAGATCCAAATCATAGGCTGTTGAGAGTGTACAAAGCTCAGATTGAATCAGGAGCATTGGAAGTTTTCTGTACACTAACTCATAGGGAGAGTAGCTAATAGCAAGTTCCCATGTTGAATGGTAAGCTCAAAGGGCATCGTTAAGTTTTGTACTCCAATCTTTCCTATATTTTCCAATGGTTCATGTTAGTATTTTTGTGATCTCTCAATTGGTTACCTCTACTTGATTGTTGGCTTGGTGGTGGTAGGGTGTTGTTAATTTATGTTTAACCCCTAAGCATTGCATTAACTTTCTAAAAGTGACACCTATGAAATGAGTTCCATTGTCAAAAATTGGTGAACGTGGCATCCCAAACCTATTTATAATATGTTGTTGTATAAATCTAGTAGCAGTAGATGATGTACAATCATTAATGGCTACTACTTCTACTCATTTTGTGCAATAGTTGATTGCTACAATAATATATGCCTTTTTTTTGGACATGGATGTGATGGGACCCATGAAGTCAACACCCCATATGTCAAAAGGTTCTAGTGGTTGAATCCACTGTTGAGGACCTTCCATGTGAGCAGTCATCCCCTCATCTCATTGACAATACTTACAAGATCGGACAAATTAGTGGACATTCTTAAAGATTGTAGGCCAATAGTATCTTGCCATCAAGATTTTTATGGCCATGCATCTCCTTACATAGTGGCCTCTGCAAGGTCCTTTGTGAGCATCTTGAAGAACACATAGTTGATCTTCGTCATAAACACCAATGAATCAAGCCATTTGCACACCTTGTAATTGTGTTCATTGATTTCCATAAAGTATTTGGTCCAATGAAGAAATTATTACTTCTTTCTAAACTCAAGATCTTGTGGCATCTCATGAGTAAGAAACTAAGTGAAGATGCCATTATACCAGGTTGTTTTTACAAGTGTTTGGTCATTTATTGCTCCTATAAAGAGGAATTCATCTAGAAACTGATCAGAGAGCAAGCTCTTGTTCTCTTTATTATCCCATCTCAAGCAAGAGAGGTGGTCGGTGACTACATTCTCAGTTTCTTTTTGAACTACCATTGTGAAATCGAATTCCTACAAGATCATGAGCCATCATATGATACAAGGGCTCACCATTGGCTTGTTCATGAGGAAGCAAATTTCACTATGATCCATGTGAACAAATACTTTGTAGCCAAGCACATAGTGCCTGAACTTTTTGAAAGCATACACCACAGCCATTAGTTCTTTTTTCATGGTTGTGTAACTAACTTGTGCTTTCACAATGTTTCGACTCATATAGTGGATGTAGTATGGGCATTTCTTATTGTCCATATATGTGACCACTGCTCCCAAGGTGTAGTTAGATGCATCCATCATGATATGGAAGGGTCAAAACTAATCTAGTGATCGTAGGATTGGTGTTTCTATGAGTTTCTCTTTTAACTATTAGAATGCATTGTCACATTCCTTGGTCCAGATGAAAGATGCATATTTCTTTGTAAGTTCTACCAATGGTTTTGTGATCTTAGAGAAATTATTGATGAATTATTAATAGTAGCTAGTGTGTCCAAGGAATGAACAAACACATTTAATGGTTTCTAGTTGGCAGGTTATTCATTGGAGATCCTTATCTTATCTAGGTCTACCTCAATCCTTTTTTGCAAAATTTAGTGCCCTAGTACAATGCCTTCTTGGACCATGAGAGGGCTATTTTGCCAATTGAATCATAGATTTGTTTCTACACATCTCTTCAGTACTTACGTAAGGCATTCCAAGACTTGCTCAAATGTTGCTCCATAGGTGGAAAAGTTATCCATGAAGACTTCCATACCATTATCAATCTACTATTGGAAGATACTAAGGACCATGCATTGAAATGTTGTAGGGGGATTGCATAGACCAAATGGCATCTTACAATATGCAAAAGTCCCCCAGGAACTTGTGAATGTTGTCTTGGCCTAATCTTTTAGCACAATTTGGATTTGGTTATAGCCACTATAACCATCCAAGATGCCTAGATATGGTGTCCAACACTTGATTCACAAATGGAAATGAAAAATGATCTTTAAATGTTGCCATATTCAATAGTTTGAAGTTGATGCAAATCCACCATTTGCCATGTTTCTTTGGCATGATTACAAGTGGGCTAACCCACTCACTATTCATGATGGGATAGATGAACCCTACCTTGAAGAGTTGTTCTATTTCCTCCTTAATGATTTGCTTCAATTTGGGGTTCAACCACATTTGATGTTATCTTCTAGGCTTCATGCTCCAATTAGTGTAAATGCAATGCTAGCATATCCTTGGATTGATTCCTATTAGCTCAAGACATGACCAAGCAAAGGCTTTTGGCCATTTGTTAATCACCTTTAATAGCTTTACTTTTTGTTCAAGGGTAAGTCTAGCATTAATTATGACTAATTTACCATTGTTTAAAAATGCCTATTCCATGTTAGCTGGTAGAGTTTTAAGCTCTAAGGGCTCCTACTTGAAGTTATTAGGGATTTCCAACTCTCCCCAATAGGTATTATCACCTTCATCAAAGAGTTGGGAATGAACTTGTTCAAGTTTATCCATGCCTTCAAATAAGCACATGTTAGGCTCTCAGTTGGTTCCATGCATAATGTGCCACTATTTGATTCAACTATCAGTGACTAGATGCCCTCTTATTTTGTGGCTGCAATATAAAAATACTTTTGAATATTGATTTCTTGTGCACACTAATTACATGCTTTAATGTATCTACCTATGATGAACTAAATCTTTTCTATGCAATTATACCCATTATTATTGTACATGATGCATGGAATACACTTCTTCTCTATCTTATCCAATTCATTTTCTTTAGATGTTTTCAAAGAGAGATCCCTAATGCCCATACATGTGTTGACCATGCTTAACCAAGCTCTTCCCATAATGATGGGGAAATCTCTTTTGTAGTTTTTAACCTTGTTCATTAGAAAATCAACAAGATAGGACCACCTACAAACTATGGTCACAATGTCCTCTATTAATTCTAGAGGGATAGTAATTGACTAATCTGCCAATTCTATATGGATGTTGCTTTTCTTGAGAAGTGGTAGGTTCTAGGCCTTGTACATGTCATGGGAGATGAGATTAACTCTAGAACCAAAGTCAAAAAGAGACTTACATGGATCATGTCTACTAATTTTTAGGCCAATGAGTGCACTTCTTGGGTCAGATCTTTTTATGAAAAGATTGCGAGCCATGATCTAGTCAGAAACAACATGAGTTAGCATCACAGTGCAAATCTGAGGTAGCACTTGGTTTGAAGGGCACTTGAAGGTAGTTGATGTAGAGGATGAGGATATTAGAGATGAAAGATGATTAGTCATATGAGGTTGTGAGGTTTGGAGAGGACTATTGGATCAAAAGAAGAATCTTTTTCTAGATCCATTGTCCAAACCACTTGGCTAGAAAGCTGGTTCTGAATGTATATCCCTCGTAGCATTTCATTGTTATGGCGATGGAGGAATCTCACCCTACATGGATGGAGTAACTAGGTCGAAAGTGGAGGTATGTGTACAGATGGATGCGAAGGGTGGTATGGATATGAATATGGATTTGTACATCCATCTTCTGCATTTAACTATGTGCTCCTTTACATATTTTCCTTACTACACACATTCTCCATCAAATTTTTGATATTTTTAGCTTTCAAAAACCCTCTTCTTTGATTTCATCATATTCTTGGATTTTTTGGGACTCCATAGACCCCAAATTCATTCATAAATTCCTTGTATTTTTTGAAATACTCAAGTTTAAAAATTTTGTTTATGGGCCCCGTAAACGGGGCCCCATCAATGGAACCCATGCATACATGAGGTCCCGTATACATGGCCTCGTTAACACAATGCAAAAATATTATAAATATGTGTGACCCCCCTTACAAATTTTCACATTTTCTCACAAACACCAAGGGATTTTTCACAATTTTTAGAGCCCAAAACCTTCCAAAGCCCATAACTTCCTAATCATTTGTTCAAATCACTATGTTCTTTGACCCTATAGCTTTAGGAGGTACGCTCTTAGTCATGGGGACCACAAATGTGCTATTTTGCTAAAAAAAAGGTTTTTGACATTTTTCTAACTCCCACAAATTTTTAACCAAAAAATAAACATTTAAACACCAAATTACAGAAGTTAAACCCTTCCAACAAGCTTCGATTACACTTATAATAAGAACTTTATTAATAAGATAAAAATAAAATAATCAATCTGCCATGGTTCAAGTGTAGCCGGGTGTAACTAATTAATGATATAAGGTATTCAAATATTTTAAGTTACACATTATATCTACTAATTCACAGATGTGTTTGGACTGCAAATGACACCAAAAGGCAAAAACACATAGGAAGGAAACCCATCTCAACCAAGGGAGAAATGGCCAAGAATGAGAAGGGGCCAAGGACAAGCCTAAGACGAACTAATGGCAACCCATGCTGCAAGACCTCTTAAGGAAGAGGTTGAAATGGAGTCTAACAAACTATTTCCATGCGGACGAGGCACTAGCTCAACAAGTAAACCTTGAGGTGACCTTGATGGAGGCTTGTCTAAATCAAATCAGATCAAGGGATGTCTATGTTGATGACCATTTGGGACGCGACCGCCAATGAGTGTCCTCGAACAAGATTTAGGTGCTTGTTGCTCTCTAGCAACACCAAGGCCTAGATACCTCCAAATAAACTCAGTAATTAATGTGAGTATGTGTGTGTGTTGTTGTGGCGTGCGGTTGTGAAACAGGAAACGATTGCGTTATGTGTAAACTATAGATGACTTGTTTTAAAGAGATTCAGCCAACTTTGCCAAGTATTGTGAGTTGTTGAAAGTTTCCTATTTTTTCCAACTGCCTAGTCTATGCGGTCCTTATAATACCTACTTGTAACAAATAAATTTTTCAAAAAAATTTGAGCACAACTCTATGAATCTACTTCTAATTTTCCCCAGAGAAAGAGATAGTTCCACAAGAAAACTAGAAATCGAGCAAGATTCAATGGAAATAGATAGAAAAGAAAGTAGATTTGTGTAGACCTCAACTATTTAAACAAGGTAAAATGACATAAGTAAACACTTCGCAATAAAGCTATCGCAAATTCAATATCTACAAATTGTTCAAACTTCCAAGGCTCAAATAAGCAATTTCTTCAAGACAATTCTACTATGCTACCAAAAAATTGCTGCATAAACTATTATGTACGAGACTCCATTTTGGCTAGATAATAGATGTCAATGATTGCATTCAACAGAACCTTCGAAAGGCTCGACAATTTCTGATTGAAATACCACGGAAATTCACTTTAAAGATAAAAAGAAGCTATTATGGTCCCATCAAAATACCAAATATTTTTTGAACCCTCTTGACTATTTAATTGTTCAACGGCATGACTACAAGCAGAGGCTCTCTTACAACGATCCCAATAGCGGTTCTTATACGTTGCACAATAATAAAATTTACTACTAAAATGCTCTTAAGGCTTTTAAACACAAGCACTTCTATGGAAAAATTTTAACAGAAATTTCTATCGGGCAACAAGAACGATAAGAGCAATCTAAAAATCCCAAAATTACTTGCCAAGGATGATACTATCTAAACCACTTAGCTAAAAAATTTAAACAAAATAAAAAAAATTAAAAACATAACTCACAGTACTATGACAAAGAGGCTGAAATCTTTTCTTTAGCAAGCCATCTTACAAGCAATCTTGTTTACAAATATTCCAAGTGTGATCTCAAAAGTGATGATGATGTGAGACCCCCATATGATCCCTCCTCCTTGACCCCTAAAGCCTTTTTATAGGGTTCAAAGGTAGTTAGGTAAGTTACATATTCAAACATATCTTACTTAACTTCTCTCCCAAGTATCTTGGCCAACCAATTAGGAGATTACTTGCCCAACAACTTAGGAGGTTACTTGCCCAACAAGTTAGGTAAGTTACAAAAATCTTGGATGGTTGTAACCACCATAGAGATAAAAAAGCTATGGTTGACAAGTGTCCCATTGTTAAATAAACATCTTATGCATATATTTTAAAATTTTTAATTATATTCTTCTTCTTTCTTATCCTAATAGTAATAGTAACGATGGAGTTGAGGCATACATGGGTGGATAAGTATATGCATATCAATGGTGATGATGACAAATGCAGAAGTGGTTCCAGTGTGGTTTGGATGTTCCATATCAATGGAAATAATGAGAGATCAGTGATGCTATGCATCGGCATCACCTACATCAGAAGCAGCATCCACACTTGGCTGCACCGCTACAACCAACGCACATACCGAGTCACAAACGAGTTGCTTCCCTCGCTTCATCTCACGCCAGAGTCATTACAGACTGTAGCTGTGCAACTTTCTGGCCCAGGAGCCACAGTCGCTGCGGCTGCTTTGGCATCATCTGTATCATCAGTCCAAAAGTGGGATTTCCTTAGTGTGGCAGAGTTCCATGGCCTTGTTGACCTCCTCGGCAGCACCGCCGGAGCATCTGCGTCCTCAGCCAAAATGAAGGTACTCTCTAACGCGTGTTGAAACACCACAAAAAATTTCAAGTTTGGTGCTTGTCCAACAAGAAGCAGATCCCTGTGACCCTCAGACGGCGTCGGCTACATTTGGAGTCACACATGGTAATTTCGAGGATTGAAACACTCGATTTTTACCAAGTGTTGTGCCAGCATCTACGCCTAACGTATACGCCCAGCGTATACGCCAGACGCCCAGCATGCACGCCTCACATGTACGCTCAACAGGTGCAACAGGAGCAAGAATTGAAGCAAGTCGGCGGCCAGCATCCATCAGCGTATACGCCCAGCGTCCATCCAAGTTCACACGCCCAGCAAGTCCAACGTATACGCCCAGCGTATACGCTGGCCTGATGTAGCGTATATGCCCAGCGTATACCATATTTCTAAAATGTGCACGCCCGGTCAACACGCCATGTGTCTCCCAACCCGATTTTCCCGGTAACCCTTCCCCTATAAAAGGCCTAGTTTTCCGCATTTTTAAGATCGGCAAAAATTTAACAAAGCAGACCCAGAGCAATTACGCTGTAAAACCAGAGCTTGAAACCCTCACATGCTGGGAAGTCCTGTACGTTGAGCACACTCTACGCTCCGCCTACTGTACGAATCAGCCGCCTCCCTGCACCAACCAGGGCTTTACGTCCGCCTTGTGTACACGCACAACTGCGTTAAGACCGGTACCTCGAAAACTGTATTCTTACAGTGTCATTGTTACAGTTTACATTCTGTTTACGCTCACATTGTTTATGATGTTTACATTTGTCTACGCTATTTAAAATTGTTTACGTTGTTTACGCTGCACTTACACTTTACGCTGTCTAAACCCTGTTTACGCTTTACGCTTTACGCTCTGTTTACGCTGTCTACGCCCTGTTTACACTGTTTATGCTGTACACGCCCTGTTTACACTTTACGCTGTCTACGCCCTGTTCACACTGTTTACGCTGTATACGCCTCGTTTACGCTGTTTACACCTTGTTTACACCCTGTTTTCACTATTCGCCCTTTTTACGCCCGTTACACAGTTTACGCATAACCCAGCGTATAACACTTCGGTGGCGCTCGTGTAAATCCTTGTCTGATCCGCGTGCGGACCACCTAAAGTGCCCTACCTTCGTGCATTCCAGCTCGCCCTCAGGCGAAGGTAGGGTTGTCTATGCTCGTCCCACGATCCCGCGGTCTCTGTTTTTCTTTCCAGCCGGGGACCGACGATTTCGGGCGGTACAGAAATTGGCACTAGAAGGAGGGCCTTCGCTTGAACAAGTTGACTGTACGCTTCCCAGCATCTACGCTCGTCAGCTTTTTTTCGCTGCCCTGTTTAAACCCGACTCTCAGCGTCTACGCTGTCAATCTTCCAGCGTCTGCACTGCGATCAGAACACTTAGCGTCTACACTGTCAACCTGCCAGCGTCTACGCTGCATACTTAGTGTCTACGCTGCCCGAAGAACAACGTCTACGCTGCATACTTAGCGTCTACACTGCTCGAAGACTAGCGTCTACGCTGCATACTTGGCGTTTACGCTGCATACTAGCCAGCGTTTACGCTGAACACTTAGTGTTTACGCTGCACACTGGCCAGCGTTTACGCTGAACACTTAGCGTTTATGCTGCACACTGGCCAGCGTTTACGCTGAACACTTAGCATTTACACTCAAACCTTTTTGCATACACAATCTATCATTATGAATCCCGCAAACACCACTGCTGCCACTACCCAGAACATTGACACCTTAGATGCCATGGCTACCCAACAGTCTGTCACACCACATTTGGGAGGGAAATCCACGATGGGGCCCCGTCGATCTTTGAGGTTACAAGGGAGAGATCCAGCCGCTAACGTTATAACCCAAGATGAGTATAACTTCATCTGCATTAAGATACAAGCCGGCCTGGCAGTGGATCGGGCCGAAATCGAGGTGAAGAGACAATTCGAACTCTTTTACAAGGGAGGACACAAGTTCATCCCTTCCCCATATGATGTAATCCCCATTCCAGAATAATTCTCGGAGCTCTTTACTCAACTCCTTCTACACAGGAGCCAGTCATTGGACCAACCCGCGCTAGGGCCTCAGCCAGGGGAAGAAGATGAGTTCACTGCCCAATCTGAGCAGGGAGACTCATACCACAGATTGAGCCCCCAAGCACAGATGAACCCCATCTTCCATCCCGGGACGGGGGAAGCCCTGTCCGTAAAACACACTGGACTCGCCCAAGTTCAGATGCCACCACCGGAAACGCCAGCACTCGTGCACATTCCGCTGCCGAGCGAGCCCCAACCTCACACCTTCCCCATAATAGTTACCCCTAATACAGCTGCGGGCCCATCCTCATAAGCACCGCCTCCTCATGATGGCATGGGACCAACGCTCCCACCTCGCGTAATTGGGATGCTGCATGTGATCCCCGCGTCTACATCCGCTCACTTCATACCCCATATCCAGATGCATACAGCTCCCCAAGCAGTCCCAGCCCAACAAGGAGTCCCCACATACAATGTAGCAGGACAATGGCCAGCAAGGGGGGCGTCATCATATCAAATTCCTCATCACCACGTCCCGCCCCATGCAATTCCCCCGATTACTATTCCTCAAGCACAGCCCCAGCTGCAACAACAACAACAACCACAACATTTTCCTTTTAACATCTCAGCCTTAGCACTCCCCACCGTTAATTACCCCTAGGCACAACCGCCGATCACCCAGCCTTCGGCTTTCCAACCCGTGACCCAGCAATCTAGCTGGTATGCAGCACCGCACCCCCAGCCTGTAGCTTCACCGAGTGTCCAAGATTGGGCAGACGCTAAAAAATTGATGCAAGAATTGACAGATGAGGTAAAACGCCTCAAAACTGTCGCTGATGGAGAGCTGAGAGTAGTAGATTTCTACAATGATGACCCTATCAGCTCCTCTGTCCCGCCATTGACTTTGCCCAAGGGTGTCCCCCTCCCAACACTGACTAAGTATAACGGGGAGACAGACCCCAACGCCCACCTCATCATGTTTAGATTAGGCATGGCCCCACTCAATACTACGAGTATTCCCCATGTCCCTCGCAGGAAGGGCACTTGACTGGTACCGGGCCTTGCCCAGGAATTCCATCCTTTCCCTAGATGATCTTCTACGCCAGTTTGTGACCAGGTTCAAGTATAACTTGAAACCCGAAGACACACTGGACAGCCTCATGCAGATCAAGCAGGCACCACTCGAACCAGTGCAGAAGTTCATTTAGAGATGGAGCGCAGCTCTCAACGAGTTGCACGACCCAATCTCTCAAACCTATCTGCTCACGATACTGAAAGGGGCTGTCAATGACTTCTTCAAGTCCAAATTGTATTACCTCAATGCGCGCGATCTGAACCAAGCATTTGAACAAATCAAAAACATAGAGGAAGCTGCTCAAAACAGCAACGACCCTGCGTACCAGACTTTCAGAAACCAACACACTAAGAAAGACAAAGAAAAGGCCAAGGCAACTGTAGCAGCAATAGCGGGGGCACAGCAAACAAACACTATGCATCAATACAAACCACCCGTTCCCCCCACTAACTACTATCAGCCCGCTCCCACAACAGCCCCGGAATCGTCATCACAAAACCCGATGAACCGTACGCGTAACTTCGAGAGGAAGGAACCCTCTCAGTACACGCCTTTACCGATGAAGCCATCCCAGCTCTTTGATCAACTTTTAAAGGCTGGATTGATGCAACATAAGCAATTGTCCCCAGCGGCTATCCAAAGACATGACCGGTTCTGTCAACTCGTACAGAACCCAAGCTTGGCAACGCCGGATGAGCCGCCCGTGCTCAAAGGATTCAGGATGGATCGCTTCTGCGACTATCACCAACGCAACGGGCATAGAACGGATTACTGCTTCACCCTGAAGCAGGACATCCAGAGGATGATCGATGATGGCAAGATCACCTTCAACGGGGCTAACCCCGTCCAACCCCAAAACCAGACCATGGGGGTGTATAAAGACCCCCTGAATGCTAAAGAGACACCGTACGTAATTACCTCAATCTATTGTGATGATGACTCCAGCACACCCCGCATCAACACCATCTATCCTGAAAACAAACAAGAAACATCTAACAAACCATTCGTGGTTCAGATTCCCCCCGCCAACTCTGCACCTCAATCACCTCACAACCCACAGCAGCCGTTCGTAATCCGAGTGCCCTCCACCATGCCTACCTCTAACGTCATGACATGCCAACAACCATACGTAGTGCGCATCCCTCAGGCTAACCCCGCAGGTACACCAACTCCTCACGCTCGGCCTACCCCTTTTGTAGTCCAAGTACCACCTGCCGTTGCAACGACAGAGGCTCAGCCTCCGCCAAGACCAACCCCGTACGTCGTCAGGCTACCTGTGCAAACTCTCGCCCAATCGTACACACAGCCCCATACAGCTCCCTACGTCGTAAAGTTTCCTGGGCAATCCCAGACTTCGAGGTCAACTCCACCTCCGCGTGATACACGAGAACGCCTGGCAGATAGGCTTATGCGAGAACATTTGGAGAAAGAGCGCCAACGGCTAGCTCTGGGGGTACCTAAGCCCACTCCCCTAAACTCTGTACCCATGTCATCATCTAACGATCAACCAGGCACATGCAATGAAGGTGAGTCGTCGGAAAGACACAAATCATCTAAAGCGACAACTCCAAAAACTGAAAAGCCAACAAAACGAGAGATAAAACTGTTGGGTCCGATGGACCCAGTCAGCACTGATAGAAACACCCCCAACAGTGAAAACTTTGCAGCCGCCTTGACATAAGTCACTCAAGCATTAAAACAAAAGAACACTTCATTGAGCTTGTATGATTTAGTCCTAACATCTCAAACGCATCGGGAAGCTCTAGTACGCATGTTAACGTCAATCCCGGTAAGCGAGGACTTACCCCCGAACGAACCTTCCATCCATGCGGTGATGTTCTCACCTCGCGGGACTACTCCTAAGCCTCTAAGTTTCCATGATGACAACATCAAGGTGGATAAGAAAACGGGGGAGATAACAATAGCCCCCATGTTTATAACAATCTGTATAAATCAGTTTAAAATCCA
>MNCI01007825.1:300703-326617 GCA_015680685.1 Gnetum montanum
AGTTCGACCTACGCTACGTAGCACAATCGTCAGTCAAAGGCCAAGCCATAGCAAATCAAATGACTACATCGCCAACACAAGATCCAGATACAATAGAACCTGAATTCCCAGACGAAAATGTAAATGCAATAGATATGGTACCAGATAACTACGATGCCATTCTAAGCTTCGATGGAGCATCCACCTCTCGAGGAGGAAGTGCTGCCACTGTAATCACATACCCCTCTGGGGAAATTAAACCTTTTGCTTACCGCTTCAATTTTCATTGTACTAATAACATAGCAGAGTATGAAGGCCTCCTTAGAGGTCTCATAGCCGCACTAGCTTCCGAAATTACACGGCTTGTAGTCAGAGGGGACTCACAACTAGTCGTAAACCAAGTCACAGACGTCTATACATGTAAAGCGCCACACTTACAACCATACTGTGATTTGGCTAAACACCTACTTAAACGATTCGAAAGCGTCAACGTCCAACACGTCTCCAGGAATGACAATACTGTTGCAGACGCATTAGCAACCCTGGCCTTAAACATATCCCCTGACATGTTTCACGCATTACCAAGCTCCGTAACCAGTTGTGCTGAGCCCATAACCAATACTCTCGACATGCTGCCAATCGCATCTGTCAGTACAACACATGCCAATGAATGGTACGATGACGTAAAAGAATACCTTTTGCTCGGCAAAACGCCACAACATTTAACAAACGCACAAAAGGATGCAGTACGCAAACGCTCTAGACAATACACACTAATAGGAGATACATTGTGTCACTGATCCTACGAAGGCATACTACTGACATGCGTCAATAGTACCGAAGCCCAAACAATTGTTGAACAAGTGCACGACGGAATATGCGGGGGACACATTGCACCGAAGGCAATGGCAACCAAAATAAGACGCTTAGGTTACTATTGGCCACACATGGAGTACGACTATTTGTCCAAGGTCAGAACATGTAGTACTTGTCAAAAACACAGTAATATAATCCATGTCCCACCGAATGAGTTGCATACAGCACAAATCACATGGCCCTTCCAGAAGTGGGGATTGGACCTTATAGGCCCGATAACACCCACATCTTCTGCCGAGCATGGTTTTATCATAACAGCAACTGAATATTTCACGAAATGGGTAGAAGCTGCACCCCTTCGAAAAACTACTTCTAAACACGTGTGCCACTTCGTCCTCGAAAACATTGTGACCCGTTTTGGCATTCCCATGACAATCATCATTGATAATGGGCCACAATTTAGCAGCACCGAGACCAAAACGTTTTGTGATAGTCTAGGGATCAAACATTCGTTTTCATCCCCTTACTATCCTTAGAGCAATGGGCAGGCAGAAGCAACAAATAAGATAATCATTACAATACTCAAAAATATGCTTGCCCAAAGCAAACGAAGATGGCACGAACAACTGGTGTATGCATTGTGGGCATACCGTACTACACATCGGACTTCGACGGGTAAAACTCCATACAGTCTTGTTTATGGTTCAGAAGCTATTTTACCTTTGGAATTACAGGTACCATCTCTAAGGATCACGCTTTCCGAACTTCTCGACGATGAGCAAAACAACGATCTACGCATCATTGACCTGGACTCGGTGGAGGAGGAGCGCGTACGCGCACTCGATCAGATCGAATGGTACCAAAAACGACAACGGCAACGACATCGACATGACGTTCATAAGCATCCCATCAAAGAAGGAGACCTCGTGCTTAAAGCTGTCCGAGAACACCCAGATAAGTTCTCAGTCAACTGGAAAGGACCTTACCTGGTCACCAAAGCATTCGACAACAGAGCATTCAAGCTAGCTGACATGGACGGAAAAGAATTTGCAAATCCAACCAATCACTTGTTCCTGAAACCGTTCTATACATAAATTCGAGCTCAGGTACGTGTTAGTCCTGGAATCATGACTAAAAACTGATATCACAGATTAGTCCTGGAATCATGACTATAAACTGATACCACAGAACAGTCTTGGGTTACGACTTAAAACTAACACCACCATTGTCCTGGCATCATGACAGTAAACTGATATCCCACAGTGTCCACCATGACAATAAACTAGCATCCTTCTGGCATGACAGTAAAATGTCACCGTCACAACTGTCAGAGTCCGCTAAGACTATAAACTAGCTTGCCTTTGCATGGTCCGCTAAGACTCGAAACTGGCAACGTACTGTCCGCCACGACGTTAAACAGCCAATGTCTAACGGGTTACGACACAAAACTAACCCATGATAGTCCATCAAGACTGTAAACTGGCATGTTCATCTCCGACCCTTCACTCCACAACCATATTCATTCATCAGAATCATTACGTCCCTCATCGGCACACAATCTCATCAACATCGTCGACATCCGCACTCAGTGTTCAGAATCACCCCCAATATTTTTGTTCACCTGCAGCTGTTTAAGTCTAAGCTCATTTATTCACTCATGATTTTCTTGTCTCCTTGGAGTTATGTTTGCAGGATGACGCTCAGAGGTGCTCGTACGAGAGTGCATTTCACCGTAGGCAGCAAGATGAAGCAATGTCCATTAATCCACCTAGCAAGACTGAATCAAACCGTTAACCCGTACATTCCCATTCCCCGAAAATTCCCCATCCGTTCACCAAACTATTGCGCACTGCAAAACATTACAGTAGTTACAACACACAAAACACAATATTCGCACATGAGTACAAGAACAATCAGTTCCAAAAAAAATGGGACCCTTGGCACATTCCATACAAGCCCCAGGCAGGAAGGCATCGACCCTGAAAATAGGTACTCATGTCAAAAGCAATCAAGAAACATCCTGTTGCATGGCTTTGGCACGTCGCTTACAGTTTCCCCAAAGAAGGGTGCTGTTTCCCCAAAGAATGCAATACATCACCTCGTGGCTTTAGCCTTGACAACAAGCTCTCTTGAACACTAACCAAGAGCACTGTTCCGCCAAAGGACGCACATTGCATGCCTGAATTCCGAGTCTGCCAAAAAAATGGCTATCAACGAGGACCGGCATGCCGCACACCTAGGCATCCCATTTCCCCAGCATGATCCCTCGGACAATCACCAATCCCCACTACTCCTTCACTACCAAACACGGTACGATGACATCTAGTCAAGTGGCAAGGGACAAAGCTTTTATCAAGTTGCTTGTGGTATTTTGCGCTTCTTTATCGACGCTTCTCGGGTCGATTCCTCCAAGCGTCAACAAAGAGGGGCCAATGAAACACCACAAAAAATTTCGAGTTTGGCGCTTGTCCAACAAGAAGCAGATCCCTGTGACCCTCAGACGGCGTCGGCTACATTTGGAGTCACACATGGCAATTTCGAGGACTGAAACACTCAATTTTTACCAAGTCTTGTGCCAATGTAGACGCCCAGCGTCTACTCCCAGCGTAGACGCTGGGCGTATACGCCCAGCATGCACGCCTCACATGTACGCTCAGCAGGTGCAACAGGAGCAAGAATTGAAGCAAGTCGGCGGCCAGCATCCATCAGCATATACGCCCCACCGTATACACCAGCATCCTTCAGCACATACGCCCCAGCGTATACGCCAGCATTTATCAGCGTATACGCCAGCATCGATCAGCATATACACCCCAGCGTATACGCCCAGTGTCCATCCAAGTTCACATGCCCAGCAAGTCCAGCGTATACGCCCAGCGTATACCCTGGCCTGATGTAGTGTATACGCCTAGCGTATACCATATTTCTAAAATGTGCATGCCCGGTCGACACGCCACGTGTCTCCCAACCCGATTTTCCCGGTAACCCTTCCCCTATAAAAGGCCCATTTTTCCGCATTTTTAAGGTCGGCAAAAATTTACCAGAGCAGACCCAGAGCAATTACGCTGTAAAACCAGAGCTTGAAACCCTCACACGCTGGGAAGTCCTGTACGCTGAGCACACTCTACGCTCTTCCTACCGTACAAACCAGCCGCCTCCCTGCACCAACCGGGGCTTTACGTCCGCCTTGTGTACACGCACAACTACGTTAAGACCGGTACCTCGAAAATTGTATTCTTATAGCGTCATTGTTACAGTTTACATCTTATTTACGCTCACATTATTTACGCTGTTTACATTTGTCTACGCTGTTTAAACTTGTTTACGCTATTTACGCTGCACTTACACTTTACGCTGTCTAAACCCTGTTTACGCTTTACGCTGTCTACGCCCTATTCACACTGTTTACGCTGTATACGCCTCGTTTACGCTGTTTACACGTTGTTTACGCCCTGTTTTCACTGTTCGCCCGTTTTACGCCCGTTACACAGTTTACACATAACCCAGCGTATAACACTTCGGTGGCGCTCGGGGAAATCCTTGTCTGATCTGCGTGCGGACCACCCAAGGTGCCCTACCTTCATGCATTCTAGCTTGCCCTCAGGCGAAGGTAGGGTCGTCTGTGCTCGTCCCGCGATCCCGCGGTCTCTATTTTTCTTTCCAGCCAGGGACCGACGATTTCAGGCGGTACA
Source organism: Gnetum montanum (assembly GCA_015680685.1). Taxonomy (NCBI): domain Eukaryota; kingdom Viridiplantae; phylum Streptophyta; class Gnetopsida; order Gnetales; family Gnetaceae; genus Gnetum; species Gnetum montanum. The sequence continues at coordinate 305,191 of MNCI01007825.1, forward strand.
CATGTGAGTACTCATGCAGTAACTAGATGGATGCAGTGTCGATCGGAGCTGTGCTGGCGATGACGAAGCTTCTGATAGGGGCAGAGAGCGTGACGACATTGGAAAGGGTTCTGTGCCTTCTGCATCTTCTTGTACGAATACTTGAGGGTTGTTTAGCAATGGCAGACCATGTGTTGACTACGTCATTACTGTGTAGGAAGGTTGAGCACGTGTCGGTGGTGGGAATGGCTACAGCTGTGGGTGTTCTTCAGTGGTTGTGTAAGTCTGGGTAGAGGTTGAAGGTGCAGAAGATGCTGGTGTTGGTGCTGCAAATGGAGTTTGTGCAACAAGTGTTTGACAGAATTTCATAGCCTGTCCGAGGCCAAGAACGTCCCAATGGTGCTGCCCCTCACCATGGTTAGAGCTTAATTCTTCATGGGAATTGCTGGTGCAGCAACACAGTAACCTCTACTCAGGAACACACCTACGCCTGTAACGAATTCTTCTTCTTCTTCCTATTAATGCAGTAGAACTGTTGCATCTTGTTCTCAGATAATAACCCTGGTTCAAAATCTGATTGTGCCCCCAAAATAATTCAACAGCTGCAGCATGCAAAATGGATGATGCCAACAATGTTGATATCGCCATCAAATTGCTACCCATGAAAAGGAGCAATTGCTAGTCAAGCCTTTGCAAAAAAGCAAAGCCAGATGCAGGCTTAGGGTCAGACTCAAGCTCTGTGTTTGTGGGTAGGTATGGATGTGGGTGAACAAAGAAAAAGATTGAGAAGAAGAATAATATAAAGCTGTGCTCTTCAATGTGTCTTATCCATTTCAGGACAAAAGATGAATTTGGGGCAGAGCGCGTGGAAGCATTTGTGCTGAATTCGGCCACGTAGCACCTGTGAATCATCGTGTATTGCTTGTTCGCATATATCTACATATCTATGTTTTTGCACCAAAATCACACCCAATAACAATCCTATCATCTCATTCAAACTTTGATTTAGAGCCACACCACAAAGTCCTAACAACCGGGCAATTGAACTTTGATATGTTATTAGGTGGATACATACCTTACCGAATGAGCCAACAAACTTTGAATACATAATGTTAGAAGCATGACTTGACTTTTGTAATTTATTGAAATGAAGCAAGAGGCTTACCAAAATCGAACCCATGAGTTTTAGTTTTCAAATCAAGAGTCTTACTGTTCCATGGAATGGCCAAATGTGCCAACAGTCTAGAAGCTGGTGCTCCAGGAGTTAAACTTTGGCTCTTTCTTGGAGAAAGAACCTAATGAAGTACAAGACCAATTGAAGACCTCTCCCATGTATTATGACTTCTAGCAAGTAGTGGTATATGGGAGAGACATTCTTATTTTAGAACAATAGGTAGGCTGGTTCAATGGTTAAAATCAAGCACATTTCAATGTCCTACTCAATGCAAGCCAGTGCATAGGCACTTGGGTTGCCTGAAACTAGAATGAATCTTGTTGAGATTCCAATGAAAGTGGACCTCAACGTAAAAAAAGGAATGGATTTAGTGATGCTATGGTATCAACCGCAAGGAGTACATCATGCTCACATTGACAAAAAGAATCCACTACAAGATTATAGCTTTTCACCTAAATCCCATGATGAGGCCTAGCTTTTCACCTGTTTTGCCCTGCATGTGCAACTATGAGTGGGAGATTCCTGGTTAGTCTTCCATAATTGATCTATCTAGAGATAGAGAAGTGGTTCAAGGAGAATGAACATGGAATGAAGACACTCCCCTTCCCATGCCTCATCAGAAAACTATGTTGAAGGGGAAGAATAGTCTGCTACACTAATGATTATATCTAATGTACTCTGAACTCTAATTGGTTGGAGATGATGAAGGATAAAATTCCTACAACAACAATCCAAGAAGAGGACCAATAGCCACTACCTCCACCTACCATTAAGAAAATTATGTTAAACATCATTGCAACATTCCAACAATTGTGTGAATATAGAGAATAGCTCTTGAGCGAGCATGAGCAACAAGTAGGCATGAATGGTGGAGACCCATTTGTGTATTTTCTAGCAATTAGTCACCTAAATGAGGTGGCTCAAATAGTAAGCCTAATGGGGGAGGGGAGGTGGACCCATTTTGTCTACCCAATGAATGTAATTATCTGTGAGGTTGAATCCTAGTGCCACAGATTTAATGATATCTCTACCAGAGATTGTTTGTGGATGTTGCTAAATTTAGAGCTCAGATTACCAACCTTGCATTTCTCAACCCAACATTAACAAAAGATGAATCTCTTAAACATATTCACACCAGACTAAAAGGGGCTGAGGGTGCGATGGAGATAGCGATGTTCTATCGATCCTTGGTAGAGGCCACCTAGCATAAAATTCAAAAGGCCATGGATCTGACCCACAAGAAGAATGTGCAATTGACTACAAAAAATCATTGCCTACAAAATGTTGATGTGCATAAACAACGATTGACTAATTTTATCCATCAATAGTAGGAGCAACTAGCTAGAGCAAATACAGAGTTAAGGAGATTGACAACTAAGAATAAAAACCTCTCCATGGAGGAGGTTTGTGCCCTTTGCCAAAAGAATATAAGCTAGTTAGTCACTTGGAAATCAAAGGCTCTCAAATTTGAGAGATTCAAGAATCACTATAAAGACTAGGTTGGCCTATAGAAATAAGTAAATGAGAAACATATTCAAGTGACAAAGGCAAAGGTGAATGAGATCCTTCAGCAACTCCAACAAGGATGCGAATTATGACAACTCATCATTAATGGGATTGATTACTACAATAAAGTATAAATTCATCTAAAAGAGTTGCAAATAGAGGAAATGACTAAATATATATAACTTGCCAATCTATGGTATGCAAACTTGGTTATGTTGACTATCGGATAACTGTAGTTAAAATTAGAAAAGTAAGTGGCCAGCTTGTACTTGTTATACAAGGCCGAGTTCAAGCATCACAAGGACACCAAGCAAAAGCTTGTAGTAGCAAATGACGAAATCAAGGTTCTCAAGGACAAACACACTAATTAGAGTTCTATTGCTAAGATCTTGGCCAAAAGAATGAATAACTACGAAGATTTGTAGAACACAATAAAGACATTCAATGTTGAATGCAAATAATTTGCTACCTAGTTTTTCACCATACAAGAGTTGCTCTTAGTAATTTTATGTCTATGGGATATGCCCATTCCAACCGACATTGGCAATGCCACATGGACAGTGAATGATCCCTAGAGTAAGGAGAAGAAGATGAAGGCATTACTAGATGCCTTTTGCCTTCCACTAGAGGTAGTAGCCATAATAGGATAGCCACAGTTACCATAACCACTATGTTAGCCCAAAGCTGGTGAAGCACCTTTAAAACCTCAAGAGCCTCCACACTTGGGACTATTTGATATTTTCAACCACCTTCATGCATTAGAGCATGTGTTGTCCAATTTGAGCAGTCATGTCTTGGTGTTCAATTTTGTATCATGAACATCACAAGTTTTTATAATAATGTCAATTTGTACACTCAAGCACTCAATTTTTTTATGTTAGTTTGTTATGTCAAGAATCAGTCAATAATCCCATACCTTTCCAATTTTGTAAAGGAACTCGATGATGAGTTTTCATTCAATCATGGGGGTATGAGGAAATGTCAAAGTGTTGTGTGAACGAGTCCCCATTGATGTATTGTTGCCTCGTTGATAAGGTTGCATCAATGTAGCATTTGCTATGTTTATAAGGCCTCATTGATGTAGCTCCATAATAAAGTCTATAAATACACACTCACCAACTATGTTTATGGTAAGTTTTATCATAGTTGTAGCAAAGCTCTTGCAGTTTTGTCATTTGAGAGTTGGAATGTTCTTCTCAGTGCCTATAGTAAGAGTCAAAAAGTGTATAGATTTTTATTCGAGCACTAATGTACCTGAGCACACTAGTGTGAATGATAATAAAGATGAGCCTTTTGATCAAACCTTACAGCACTTGAAATAGATTAATGATTTATTTATGCATTTGCTATTTTCATTAGTTATGTGATTAATTAAGATAAACTAGACTTTAATTGATTAATTAATTAAGCTAAATAGATTAAACACATAAGTACAACTGCTTCATGCATAACATACAACACTTGGTAATCCTAGCAGCACACAACACTTGGTAACCCAGCAATGTTATATGCATTTAGGATGTGTACAAAAAGTGGAGCTGAATGCTTATGTTAGGATAGTTAGTTATTAATTAGCAATTAGATTAGTTAAATTGGTTCATAAATTTAGTTTCAACTTGTTATTAATTGTAGATGAATAAAATATAAAATAATAAAAATCATGTATCCCAATTACACTTACCCATACAATTAAGCTTTACAAGTGTAGTTGGGAAGACAACAATCATCACAATTAGATTTCACCTCCTAGAACTAGTGTACTTAGGAACTTAATGTCTATGGAATTTGATCATATTGTACATGAATGCTTGTAATTTGTATGGTTGGGTGTAGGGTATACTTACCGCTCATCAATTATGATCAAAGCCTTGGTACATTTTAAATATGATCTTGAAACTACAAAGGTTCATATAATGACAATAAAACTAGCTATGAGATAACTTTTATCTAAAAATGAGATTAGTTTGAAGCAAAAAAATTGGATTATCAAGTTATAATAATTTAATTTTGTTGAAAACTTATAAAACCTTAAAAGGAATGGGTTTAGCTAGAATAATGACAAGAGAACCTAAAAAATGTTTGGTTGTATTGACCCATGAAATAGACTAGTATTAAGACATTATTAACTTTTTGGTAGATAAAGAAATTCCTAGAAACTTAACAAAAAGTCAAGAAAGAGGTTTTGTTTAAAACAAATAAAGGAATTTATTTTAAAAGATAAGAATCTTTATAGAAGAGAGTTTAGAGGACTTTTTCTAGAATGCATTCCAAATGTTAAAGTTTAGAAAGTCATTGACTAATTTCATAATTATTCTAGCCTCTTTTATGATTTAGCCAAAATGAAAATGCAACATGTCTTAAGGTATGGACTCTATTGTCCAAATTTGTTCAAATAAGAAAATTTAAACATGTCTTCAATGTCAAATACATGGTGTATGAATTGTTCAAGAAAGATCTTCTTTAAAGCTAATAATGGTAGATAAACCATTCTAATATTAGAACAATTACCCCTTCAAAAGCCAGACATAAGTTTATATTGATTGCTACTAATTATTTCATTGAATGATTGACAGCTAAATATTTAAAGAGAAGCACAACTTTAGAAGTCATGACATTCTTCAAAATATACATCCTAAATCATTTGAGTTTTCTAGAAGATTTAGTGATAAACAATGGAACTACTTTCCAATTAGTTGAAATTGTTTAATGGGCATATGAAAGATCCATTTTTCTATTTTCATCATCAAATTATTTCTCACCAAAGAATGGAGTTACTGAGTTTACTAATAAGAAATTAGCTGCATATATTAGATGATTGATGTGGACTAACAAAATTAAAATCAAGAAATTGATATCTACCTATCAATTTAGTCTATAGAGTGAAAGCCAGAATAATCAATAAAATTATTACATCAACTACCAAATTTATCAATCAATATAGCTCTAAGATAAACAAAGATAGAAGCTTAACAACATTTGTACTTAGGAGGGAGGCAAATGTTTAGAAGGCTAAAGTGAAATTGTTAATTAATGCATGGATTACCAAGAGATGGTTGGATCATAAAGCTTCTCAAAAGGCTTTCAGCAAAGGAGATATGGTGTTTTTATGAAAGCACAGGAAAGGAGATAATCATAATAAGCTTTTGGCAACATGGACCAAGTCATTAATTATTAAATAATAAGTGGAAAATAGAACATTTATACTAGCTACTTTAGATGGAAAATAGTTAAGTTATTCACATAACGTCATCCATCTTAAAAATTACTTTGGGCAACAATCCACTTAGCCATGATCAAGAAATAATTACATGATATATAAATATATACATACTTCTAATAATGATGGTAATTAATACTTTAAATTTGAAGCTAGAGAAGAGGAAAGAGAGAGAGAATCTCAGAATAGCTAACTAGAAATTTATTAGGCTTGAGATGAAGGATTAGTCATGGTAGTAAAGGGCAAGCTTCTAGTAAGGCGTAGGCTATCATTTCAAATTGGGAAAGGTTGGTGAATAGAAAATATGAAAGTAAGGCCTTTCATTTTATATCTCTTGGGATGTTGCCCAAAGCATGTGTAAAGGACATATTATAGGGCATATATGAATGAAGCTTCATATAATTATCCATTCATGACATGGCTCTTAGACGAATTCACCATGCTCACAAGGGGTATATTAATTCACGTTAGAGAATGTGATAGATTATTTTGAATGCTTTGATTTGTCTCTTGGAAGTAAACCAAAGGAAGAACAAAGCCCAAGTTAGGAATTCAATTATAAAGAAGTCCTAGCATCGTAGCCCAAGGAAAATAAAGAAAAAGAAATTGGGCCAAATAGAAATAAGTAACCAAAAGCTTAGGACTTTTCTAAAAGAGGATAAAGAAGATGAGGTATCCAAGTGATCATAGAAATTGAATATAGTAGGGATTTTGAAAGAAAGGTCCCTTGAAAGATTACAATGATAGTCCATTGTTAATATGCCCTTCTTCAGCTCAACCTTTCAGTTGTAAATATCCACATGTATTAGTAGGTTTCATTGGGTTTTTTCATGTTTATGAACCCTTAAACTCATAAAGGTTTCTTCCAAAAAAAGATTTACAATTTATAATGTTATTTAAATCACAACATTTGGATGCTTTAATGTATCTTTTACTTAGTAAAATAAAATAAAATTTTCTTTTAGGATAAAAATGTTATCACATTTGGTCATGATATGGAGTACGATATACAATTTTTAATTTTTTAGATAAGCATGGAAGACTCATAATTAATAAAGTAAAAATGCTTGATTAACCTACTCTCCAAAGAAGTTTGTTTATATATCATAAGGCTAAAAATTTATAAGTTAAGCATGCTTAAAGTCTTGGAAGAGTGATAATATTGAAAGATCAAATTGGACTTTAAATAGAACATGGTAAAAATAACTATGTTGGAAATAAATCTAAAAGTTAAATAGAGGCTTTTCAAAAAACATATGATTCTTTGAAAAGCCTAGCATATGCATTTAGGGTGCAATATGCTTTGGTTACAGGTTCAAACCTAATTACTAGTAATATAAACCATACTATTACATTTTATGAAGCTTAAAGTTATAGAAAAAAGTGATGAGTTTGATCTTCAAAATAAGAAAGTGTTATGGGTCACATGCCCAAAGTCAAGCCAAATTTTTAAATAAGCTTATATAGAGATAAAATTTTAAAGACTAAAAGTTGAAGATTATTTTCAAAGCACACTTACAAGAATAAATTAAATTAATAGCTGATGAATGGCGAGGTGCGTCTACACTCAACCATACGAATACAAGCATTACACGTGCGATCCGGTCGAACTCTACAGACGGACTAGTTGTGGCATCTAGATAGTTAGCCTTAGGTCGCAATTCACTGTCTTCCCACCTAGACTAGTATTAGCTTTATCAAATATGGTTTAGTCTAGAGTGAGGTGTATGATGGGTTTCTAACCTAATGCTACTCCTGAAGGTAATGGAAAGTAATATTAACTAATCTAGGAGAGAAAGAGTAAGAGAATCTAACTAGCCTAAGTGCGATGAGCATCTGTTCCTTGATCATCCATAATCATCTTGGACTTCGTGCATGACTACCACTAGGATTACCAAGCGCAGATCCTAGGTACTCTATTAGGTTACCAAGTAGTCACCCTTAAATGCTCGTAATCAAGTTGTACTCATTCTGCATTTTAACATGAGGTTAAGGGTGAGAGAGATTAACTAGGAAAGTAGTAAATAACAATTAATTAAACAATTAATCTAAGTGAATGTTACAATGATGAAGTAATCTTGATCTTTATTGCTAGTCATGTGTGTGTCCAAGTACGTCACACTCAAATAAAGGATGCCGTACAATTACAATCACCACACTATGGGCATACACTGGGAAATATTCTATCTCTGGAGGGATAAAACTACAAGAGTCTAGCTAAGGTCTAAATCTAGATGTGAAACAAGGGAGAGTAGCCTCTTATTTATAAAACTAGCGGTGGGCTGCAATATCGTGTATGCGATATCGCGTACGCGATATTGTGGTCACCCAAAACTCGACTCATCATACGCCCAATGAATGAAAACTCGTCCTCGAGTTACAGTTATTACATAGTGGATAGGTATTGGATTATTGGATGGTGAAAATGGGACTATGCTACAGTGTGGGAAGAAAACAAAATAAAGACACGACACAAAAAAGTGCTACAACTACAAATATTTTGTAACTCATGTAGTTCCTGGTGGCGGTGGCTCCTCCATTGGCACTTTCCCTTTGTCTTGTGCTCTAGGCTTTGAGGCTTGATGGTGTTGAAGTATGGCCTAGAGCTTCTCCTCTTCGGTCCAAGGGTCTTGTGCCGTCCATGCTAATGTTCCAATGTTTGACGGAGTCGGCACTTCCTGGAAACATTTCGTTGGCCTTGACATACCAAGTCGTGAACACCTGTCGTTCTTCCACATAGGCTATGGATTTATTCTTGTACTCCTGAAAATCTACTAGCCATCTAGCCAAGTCCGTTGCGACACCTTTCTATCCTTGGTAGTTAGCTTTCACCACCTCAAGTTTAGAATTTGCAACTTCCAGTTTCTCCAATAGCTTCTTACTTTCTACAAATTCTGCTTCGTATTTGATGTGGGTGGTTGCTACTTGCTGCTTGAGCTCTATTCTTGGGTGCCCTACTATTAACATGGCAAGGATGGCATACCTTAGATTGGCCAATTCCATGTATTCTGTCAAATCCTGAATCTGTAGGTCCCGGCTTTTAACTTCCGCCTTGGTGGGTGAAGGTATATGTGTCCAATATGGCTCACCAGTCAATGTGTTGAGCACTGATAGCATTGATCTGGGCCTTGGCCATATGGATCTCCTTCTCAAGGATCTATTTGTACATCCCCACCTAATCTCGAAAGTGCTCCTTCAGCTTTTCATGTTGTTTAGCCTCATTTTGCCATGCGCTTATCTCAATAGCTGACTTTTAACGAATGGTGCATACCTCCTCCATTGAGAGGGTCGATTTTCTTTAGCTAAATGGCTTACGTCTCCATTGACCCAAATGAATTTTTCTCGTAATTGATGGAAGTGTTCCTCAAGAATGTTTTTCTACTTTTCCGCAGTGGTTAACCTAAGCTTGTATACAACAAGCTGCTTGTTTTCTTCTTGTAAGGCCTTGAGTGCCTTGATATGCGCATGAGTTTGGGCCTGTGCTGCGGAGGCATCCAAAACAGCCTTCTCTTTTTCATCAACCACCCTTTTATTCTCCACTATTAGCTTGGTTAGTTGCTCAGTTCTAAAATTATCTAGCTAGTCTACGGGAACAGATTGTAGAAGGTCCCACTATGCTGCTTGTAAGGCCATGAGCTGCTCTAGTAGTTTCTGCACCTTGACTTCAGCATGCTCAGCCCTCACTTCTATTAAGACTAGCTTCCCCTTTGTGGAAATGAGGTCTGATTAAATTTTCGTAACATCCTAAGAAATGTCAAACAAGGAGATCATTACTTGACCTATTTGGAGCAATTGATCAAGCGCATCCTCATGTTTCGTAGGAGTCATTGAGGTTTCGGCCAAAGTTTGAGCATCCCATGCTCCTGTGAAATCTACCAATGGCACAACAGGTACGTTGAAGGATTCTTTGATATGATCTGCAACCACTTCTGCAACTCCCATGAAGTTCTGGTGTTGCATGACCATCACAGTGACCCCTTCACTAGTCTCTAATTGCACCTGGAAAGATGTCGCATTTCCTGAGATCTGTTGTGACCATCTACTTTCCCCTCCTCCTATGTGCATAGATACTTTTCCCCTTATGTGATCCAATGAAATAATAGGCTAAATGACATCATCGATGACATGGAAGAGGTTTGTGTCATCACAGCTTCCCCAACTGACCATCTCAGCGATGGCCCTAAGATGGCTCATCGACGGTCTATAGTCTTGCAGCGGCTGCTGATCCTAGCCTGTGTCAGGCCCTGCTTCCTATTGTTGGCTGGGACCCATTCCTGGAGTTTGGCTACGTCCTGCAAGTTGAGTTGTAGTTGGTCCAGCCATCTATTCTTCTTTTTGTTCCGGTCCCAGTTCTTCACCAGTGCTTTTCCTTGGAGCTGGTGCCTTCAGCAATTCAGCATATGAAGCAATTTGGGCTTTGTGGATGACATCATTGGTGTACCCCCGAATACCAGCACGTCGACAAAGCTTTCTGATAAGACAAGGGAAAGGCAGTGCCATCTTCCCTGTCTTCCATTCCTCGAATTGCCTCAGGATCTTTGTTAAATATAGATGGGGCAGGTTAGCGTTAACCTTTTCCATCATCACTGCACATCCTCTAGTCGCATACGTTGATATTCTTTTTAGGCCCTTTGTGGGGAAGAGGTTATATGTTCCAATTTTGAAGTAAATCCTCTCTTCCATCTTCAACTCACTAAATGTTTTATCTCTGCCATAAGCCCTTTCCAACTAATCCTTTCACACATCGGGGTCTGAACGGGTGGATAACCGAGCAACTTTGGGCCCTGTATTCGAAAGGTTTAACACTTCCGAAATAGCTTGCATAGAGAAGTCAACTGTCACACCAAAAATATTAACAGTGGTGCCTTGCTCCCTATTATGCCAAAATTGGTACGTCTCTCCTAGGTACCAGGCACTGCTTTTAGAGAGGATAGGCCATAAGGGAGACCCTTTGAGGTGATCCCTAATGACCTCAAGAACAAACTCTGCAAATGATTCAAAGTTTAATTACACAATCACCGCAATGAATGTGGACTTCTCGTGGATGGCTTGAACACAATCTTAGGGCAATGTGAGTTGTTGTCCCTATTCGGGCACTGCAATAGCACCTCCTTCTACCTGCTTGGACCATACGGTTGGAGGATCTTCTTGATGAATGCTAAATTATTGTTCCTCCTTTTTTGCATGTTGTCTAGCAGGATCTTATCTTCCACCTCTCCGAGGTCATTTACTTCCACCTTGAGAAGGACCTTCCTGTTGTCCACATTTTTGGGCCATCTGCAATCACATGAGGCTAAGCATTAGTAAGGTTGTTTTTAAAGTTAGGTTATACCTTACTTCTTTCCTTAATTAATGATCTCATTTTATCTTCTTGTGATATTGGCGAAAAGATTTTAATGATGAGTCCTATGACTTAGGTGGTTTCCTATTTTTAGTTTCCCGGTATACCTAGGGATTAAATAATTTTAGGCACAATTATTCTAAGTGTTATAGTTAATTACCTTAAATGATGCCCTTTTGGTGATGATAAATTCCAAAAATGTTAGGCGCTTTTCAGCAAATGTCCCCCACGACTAAGTTGAACACTTCGGGTTCAAGCAAGTTCAAACAGAATTAAAATCGGAGTACCAAAGAGCGAGATATAGTGAGAAAAGCAAGGGTTGCTTAATTGCAAGTCATAGAAATTTTTTTTGAAAACTCCCCCATGTAAATGGCAAAAATGATGCTAAGTGTTGCGGGGGGTCACCTATTTATAGGTTGTGGGGATGCGATATCGTGTACGTGATATCACGGCCCTAGTGACATAAGGCACAATAAAAATATCAAATTTTTTAAAGGATTTTCTTGAAATCAACATTATAAGCTGAGGACATTGGGCTATTATGAAGGAGTTCTAGGGTAATTAAATTAATTCGAAAGGCACAATTAATGATAATGGTGTGGATTTTATCAATAAAACCTTGGGTGGTAAGAAAAAGCTTATGTAATGGTACATAGGAACATGGAAATTCATAGGGATAATAGTAGGGAAAGAAAATTGTTTGAAAATTATGGCGAGGGTAAGAAATGGTGTGTGTGAGCTATGTCATAAGTGAAGATTACAAAAAATTACACAAGTGGGTCCTCCCCAAAGCAAGTTTCCACCTATAATGCCCTTGTGTAACCACACTTAAAGTGTCTGTGGGCACTAGAAGGGTTAAATGTAATCCACACTAACTCCATAAAACACACACATGTAAATATCACTAGAATTAGGTAGGAATTATATGTTACATGGGACACAAGCTACAATTATACGAATAGTGAGATGAGATGAAGTATAGAAGGGATCGTAGAGATTGGGACATGAGGTAACTGACCTAGGGCATGGTGAATCCTGCATGAAAAGCATGATTAACGTGTCATTAACCCATCGTTCCAAGATCAGGAGCAAGTCCATCCTTCTAATCAATGACATCGCATTGTTTCATCCCATGATGAACAACTATGAGAGTACCATAACAACAAGGCATACAATCACTTGGTGTTTTGTTCAAGGGAGGAGTGATTTTTGTTTTATGGCACTTTTCTTTTCATATTCTTTTTCTCTTTCTTTTTTTTTCTTTTGCTAAATCTAGAGAAGCCACCAACCTTTAGGCATGGGTGCATGTCTTTCCAGTGGGACCCCCTAGAACAACATTGGATTTTTTATTACCCTTTTGATTACTCTTACTCCCATTTTCATTAGATCTACAAGGATCTTAGTACGACCACGTTGCATGATAACATCCACAGATGTCACCAAAGAGAATCCGCAAGTCCCCTTGATGTCACACCCTAATCATTCCCTCTTGGTCCATCCTTCTTCATTCTAGGTACAATGAACACAAAATTAATTTTAAGTTTTAAGAATGTCAAGAATATCACTGTACCCTCGAACAGAACCTCTTATTTGTAGAGTGGATGAGTGGATGTAATGGGCTCACTGTCCAAATAATTGATCACTCATGACTTAATAACATAGAACACACCTCAACTAATGATCCACATGAGTGTTTTATTCACAGACAAGATTACTTACAAAAATGTAAAAAGACAAAAACACAAAAAGATAAAACAAAAAGTTGAAAAATGAAAAACTGGAAAACAAAAACTTGAAAAATTAAAGAAAACTGAAAAATATTTATTAATCCTGCTTGTTATTAGAATGGGGGGTATCCCCCATAACTAAATGGTTGAGGATGTCAAGGATTAATAAATGAAAGATAAGGATCCTTGCATGTTGGAAGTATTGAAGCTTGGTCATACTTACCCCATCGGGGTTCACACACTTGATTATAATGAGTGTAGTGGGGCGATTTATATGATGTAGTTCCCGGATAACAAGTTGATCCACTATGATATTTGGGACCGTTAGATGGTATGCAAGGATTGGGTTGTCACTTTCCATGGCTATGTTCATTGGGCCGTATTGTTGTTGGAGTGTGAGTTGGTGGCCCTAATGAAGTTACATGAGGCGTTGGGTTTGAAGCTAAGGGTGCACCACGGTGTGGGACTTGTGCTGAGTTGGAGGATGCAGTGGCCTCGGAATTGTGTTGTCCCTTCTTACGGTTATGTTTAAAGAAGGGGTGCTTTGGATGTTGAGGAGGCTTCTCGCTGCTATTGAAAATAGTAGCACAAGTTATGTTCGTGGGTTGTTGCTGTGGTGCGGGAACCATAGGAACAATTGGTGGCACTATGGAAGAAGGGAAAGGACGAGAATGTTGAATGTGAGGAGGAGTATAAGGTGCACAAAGTGGTGGTTGTGTTGGAGGCATGGGCTGATAGTATTGAGGAGAATGGTACTGTGGTGAGATAGAGTGCGTTGGCCCAGTTGGAGAAACAGGATGTTGAACAAGATAAGTGTTTGGATTCAGATGATACGAAGGGTGTCTCCAATTTAGTGGTGGTCTCCCCCACAACTAGGATTGTTGCCACTGTGATAGAACACAGTATCTCTATATGAACTCTGGATGTAACGTATTTCCCCAATGCTCATGTAAATGTAACAATATTGGGCATTGGCCCTTGGGGTGATCATATAGGCATATGTTACATTCATACGTATGATTGGTAGTTGAGCTCTTATTTTCCTTATTCCTTCTTTCTGATTGTCTAATATTTTGTCCTATTTCTTGGGTTGTCAAAACTCTATCTCCAATAATGTTGATAAATTCTGCACACTTTTGATATGTCCATTCCAACATCTTATTGATCTTTGCCTCAACTTCTTCTAATGTTTTTTTTGTTGGAAAAGATGATGTTTCCACTTTGAGATTGGTTGATTTCTCCTTTTTATGATCATGGACCTTTGTTAAGTTGATATTTTAGTCCCATTGATGATTTTCAACACTCTCCCATCTAGCTAATTATCCTTCTTCTTTTGCTACTTGCTTAATAAGCTCTTAGATTTGATGGGTTCGTAGTTTGTATAGTTGACCTTGGGCATACATTCCTAAGGTCTCTCTTGTTGCATCACGAAGCCCATCAATGATATGGTACATTAGCCTTTCCTCAGAAAACCCATGGCTTGGACAGTTGTTTAATAGTGCATAATATCTTTCTAAGGCCATGTCCAAGGGTTCATGTTATGCTTATTTCCATCCTTGGATTTCTTTCCTCAAGGCTGACACTCTTGCATAGCTTTGATATCTTTCGTTAAAGAATTCTACCATTGTTGACCAACATCGTATTGAATTTGGTTTTAACGATCTATACCATACTTTTGCTTGGTCAACAAGTGTCATAGGGAAGAGCTTAAGTTTTTACCAACCGTTATCAATGTTGTTCCATGTGCAAGCATCGTAGAAGGCTTGTAAATGTTGATGTGGATCTAAGTCATAGCCTCTTGAAAAATTGAGAAAGTTATTTAAATCAAGCCTAGGTAGACAGCTCTCTTTACGATGCCTACGGGAGATTCGAACAACCTCTTGTATTTGCGTTAGGCTTGTAGTAGCCAGTAGGGGTTCATCGTCATCGGGTAAGTTATGCTTTCGTGTGTTAGCATAATGTTTCTTTCATTCATGTTTATAAGAAACCCCCACTTCAGGTTGTGTACTCCAATCTTCATCGTCATATAGTTCGTTGGTTCTCCAATGAACTTCCTCACTAAGTGTGGCATTGTTATAGTCTTGTAGGAGAGCCATAGTTGTGAGGTTGTGTGTGAATTTATATGTGACTTTTAATAATTATTTTTTTCTAAAAGATATATCGTTAAGTCCTTTACAGTGACCTTGTATGATATAACTAATCTAGATAACTAGCACCGTCCCCGGCAACGGTGCCAATGATGAGTGGCGAGGTACCCCTACACTCAACCATACGAATACGAGCGTTGCACACATGATCCAGTCAAACTCCATAGATGAACTAGTTGTGGCATCTAGATAGTTAGCATTAGGTCGCAATTCGCTATCTTCCCACTTGGACTAGTATTAGCTTTGTCACGTATGGTTTAGCCCAGAGTGAGGTATATGATGGGTTTCTAACCTAATGTTACTCTTGAAGGTAATGGAAAGTAATATTTACTAATCTAGGAGAGAAAGAGTAAGAGAATCTAACTAGCCTAAGTACGATGAGCATCTATTCCTTGATCATCCGTACACATCTTGGACTTCGTGCACGACTACCACTAGGATTACCAAGCGCAGATCCTAGGTACGCTACTGGGTTACCAAGTAGTCACACTTAAATGCTCGTAATCAAGTCGTACTCATTCCACATTTTAACATGAGTTTAAGGGTGAGAGAGATTTAACTAAGAAAGTAGTAAATAACAATTAAATAAATAATTAATTAAACTAAGTGAATGCTGCAATGATGAAGTAATCTTGATCTTTGTTGTTGGTCATGTGCGTGTCCAAGTATGTCACACTTGAATAAAGGATGTCGTACAATTACAATCATCACACTGCAGGCATACACTGGGAAATATTCTATCTCTAGAGGGATAAAACTGCAAGAGTCTAGCTAAGGTCTAAATCTAGATGTGAAACAAGGGAGAGCAATCTCTTATTTATAGAACTAGTAGCGAGCTGCGATATCACGTATGCAATATTGCAACTCAGCATACGATATTGCGTCCGCAATATTGTGGTCACCCAAAACACAACTCATCAATAGCTTAGTTGTTATTCATATGAAATGGTTGCTAGAAGTTAAGAATTTAAGAAATTGACCTAATATAATTTAAAGAACTATTGAAAAGGCTATCTTTTTTTATAACTGAAGTGACATAAAATGCCACATTGGTGGTAGGCCTCTCCATCTATATGTTTTCTAAGCTATCTAGATAAAAATGGGTTTGCATAATGAATAAAAGATGCACTTATTTTGGAATTTGATCCAACTCAATAGGCATGGGACTTGGTTAGGCTAATCAAAAGTTATCTTTTAAGGAAAACATGTGATTTATAAGGTTGCTATAATGAAAAGAGCTTGATAGCATAAATTTGATTCTTTTAAAGCCTTAAAAGTCATGATACACCAGCACCAAGAAAACCATCTACATGATTTTAAAATCATTTGGATGATTTTTAGAATCTCATGATTTTGAATGACCACATAAGCAAGAGAATCGACCTTATCTTTTTTAAGATCCAATGTAATGCACAAGAAGCAAAAACCATCTAGATGATTTCAGATGAATATGAATAAGTACATGCATGAAGAAGAGTTGTCAAGTTAGACTTTAAAATATGTCATCAACACCAAATAAGGGAAAGCTATAAAAGATATGTGACCTATGGCAACTCATCCAACCACATCAACAACAAAAGGTAAAGTATAGCTTTGTTGCAATACATAAGTTGGGTAGATGATTTGAAATCATGATAAAATCTATAAAACACATGATTATAAAGCTCAAATTTTTTCTTATTAGGTAATGGATTGTCATGTCATGACTACAAAACCATCTAGATAAAACTAAAAGTATCTAGATGAATTAGAAGCTTTGCAAGTTCAAAGAGCTAAAGTATAAGCTCATTCAAAAGCCATATCAATGTATATAAAGAATGATTTATGTCATGGCCAAAAAAAATAGGTGATTATTAAAAAGCCTTAGTAAACAAAATCATCTAAATGAAATTGGATTCAATTAGATGATTTCAAAGGGCTAGTCAACACTTAACCTTGTAGTGTTGTAGAAAGTTGAAAACTATCTAGATGATTTCAAGTCATCAAGATACTTTCTCTCACAAGTTAGAACAAGTACTTTCATATTAGCATTCCAAAGGAAAAGCTCATATTGGCCTATGCAAGAAAAGAGTCTCATTAAAAAACAAGTGATTTACAAGTGAGCTTAACCTTCATGTCAACACAAAACCTATCTAGATGAAATTATAAACACCTAGATGAAATTAAAGGATTGCGCAAGATTAAAAGTCAACATCAAATATGAATTAAGAAGTTAAATATTAAAAGAAGTTCTGATTAAACCATAACATTGAAGTTGAAAGGGATCTTATAAAATGAAATCTCAAATCTAAGAGTCATTGAAAAATTATATTTTATCATCTAAATCCATTAAAATAGTAGAGCTTAAGCACTTGTGACATCAAAGGTTATTGAAAGGCCAAATAACTATCCAAAGCATAAACTAGAGGATCCAAAGACCAAGCATTTTGCTATAAAGAAAGGCTACTAGCAATGCATCAATGCTTTCCACATGATGGGAAGAACTTCAAAATACATGAATTATGCTCTATGGGTCCATCCTTATAAGTATTATATTATTTTGGAGTTTACAAAGGCTCATTAAGTTGAGAATATAAATCTTGTATACTATCAAGAGATAGATAGGGATATTAATCAAGCTAAGATTCAAGCCAAGCAAGAGCTTCAAAGATGTTTATCACTACCTTTGAGGGAGGAACTAGGTGATTACTATGAGCTTAGCACTTGTAAATGGCTTGTAGGTTGGAAACATGTTTTGACTTCGAATTTTAAAGATTTTTATATTTTCATTATGAAGGAAATTTATTTTTCATGGAAATTAGGTAAAGGAAATGAAGCCTTTGGAGTTCTTGAATATCATTATGGCCATCCAGAATATATAAAAGTGAAGAAGCACAGGAAATAAGGCTAGAGCATCTTAGAAGCCAACAGAACATTCCTTTAGCTAATAAATCTAGCACATAAGGCTTAGAACAATAGAAAAAATTAAAGGCCATAAAAACATCAACAACTATTATTAGTACCAGATGTTCATCAGGCTATTTGATGAAAGGCTCTTCAAGAAAAGTTAATATAGATAGGGAGAAAATCCATCTCATCATGAGCCAAAGACATCCAACTAATCCTAATCTACACACTTATATCATCCTTCATTATAAAGATGTAAATGAAGAAATAGAAAAATACGAATTAGCCATCCCACATAGGAAAATAATGAATATTATTTTAATTTGACTATAAGATGTTGAAAAAATAACTAAACAAAAGATAGAGAGGCTCAAAAAAATTGTACAAAGTCAACAAAAACACAATTAATAGCCTTGAGGAAAGCTCAGAGATAGTCGTATAGTAAAAAAAAGAAACTTCATGTCAACCTAGATTTGAAGGAGGTCCTCATTCAAAATCACATAATTAAAGCTAATAAATATTTGGAGGAAATGGCTAGAATGAAGTGAGAATTGAAAGATGAGGAGTAAAAAGAGCTATAGCTTAGCCTTCATGCTGGGAGACAATTACCAAGCTCTTATGAATAAGCTTCATGGAAATAAAGAAAAGGTTGTAGATTTTTTTGGGATGTAAAAATATTTTAAAATATTTTTTATTTTGTATATTTTTGGAAGCCCAATATTTGAAATAATGTGGACAGCCTAACCAAGAAAAAAGGATTTTCCTTTCTAATTTTTAAGTTGCACTATCTTTGCAATTTGGATGAGTTTTGAGCTGATCTCAAGTTTTCTAGAAAGCTAGTTCTACAATCTATTAGCTTGTACAATTTTAGATCACTTGGAACTTATTTGATGATTCAAATCTAACCTAAAATAAGGGTCTAGAATAAAATTGTTCAGTATCTAGAACAAAAATTGCTAGTTTTCAAGATGAATATATATGCAATTTGAGAGAGTTACAGAATAAGTGAATATTTGTTACAAATATCTTTCAATGATCTATCTACTTGCAAAATTTGGAATTGATATGAGTTGATTTTATTGTTAAAATCTATAACACAAATGTGGTCCCGAGTGTGATTTTTCAACTTCTTTGATTATTGAGAATTGGTGAATATGATAACTTGAGGATGGATGAACTTGTAATGGGATAAATTATGAAATTGAGAGTGGGATTGTAGATGATAAATAGGATATGGGATTATGGGATAAACTATAAAATTTCTTCAATAACATCAGTTGCTTCAAATTACCTTAATGGCATCAATTGCTTATCTTACAAACATGATTTGCCCACATTTATAGCCAAATGATGGGGTCATAATAAAATATTATGGGACAAGACTATTTTATGGAAAATTAGGCTACAAATTCAATAGACATGAGAGATTGGGACCATTCTCTAATTACATCCACCCATCAATATTTTAATAAAATTTAAAATAATAGATTTTCTTATCTTGTCTTATGTGACATAATAATTCAAATAGAAATTACATGAGTTTGGCTTCTATTTTACAAAAAAATTATTTTATCATTACTTAATCTTTGTCTTTTCTTGAAGTTTGAACTTTGTCTTCATGCTTTCACTTGTATTTGTTGTATTTCCATATGTAAATATGACCTTCTATCACTTTGAATTTGGGCTTATTAATTTTGTTTCTTTGTCTTGCTTCTAAATTGCAACATGGGCATTTGAAATGAGTGGAGTAAGAATTTCCAAAGTGCATACTAGAACTAATAAAGGAAAAACATTAAGCTAAAACAAAAGCACCAATAAGAGGAAAATAAGCTATATATGAGGAAGTTGTTACAAAAACATGGGAGTTGGTGACCAAAGAAACTAATTTGAGAGAGATTTTGGTGCCATACAAAAGGAAGTTGGTTGATGGAATGAATATGGTTGTGGCCAAAGTTACAATTGAAATTATAGCTAAAAGGATTCTATCATGAAGACCAACCAGAAGCTTGAAGATTCATTGAACAGAGTCATTCCTTCAGTAACCAGCACATGACAAAGAGGCTTTAATACAAATCAATTTAGTCACGAGATGCAAAGCACAACGCCAAAAATATAGTTATAAGCATTGGAGCTTCTTTTTAGTTACAAGTAACTAACAAATGACACTTGAAATTTTGTTATTTGGCATTAATAAGTATGCTTCAATTATTGCCAAATTTTTTGAATATAACTAAAAATTAGTTAATTTTAGGCCTACAAATTCTCTAATGTGTAATACTAGATATTGGGGAGGAGCAATGGAAAGAAAAAAAAAAAGAGACTGATATTGTATCAGGTGAACAATGGTAGTTTAATCAATTATCTTGGCTTCTTTCTAGTTTCAAAGCTACAAGTCATTCTAAGCTTTATGATTTTAATTGCTTTTCTTTTAAGCAATTTTGAATGTTTTTGTAATATTTTTTCTACTCAACAAAGTGCCAACAATATCATTATTTGTTTATGAAGACTAGATAGCTTGATATGAGCATCTACTCTTAATGAATTAGGCCTATTTTTGAATTATATATTTAAAAAGCTAAGATCATTCTATTTTTGTCAATCTTTAAATATTGTGCTCTTTTTATCATTGTTCTTGCACAATCTCAGGGAAAATAATAGATAAATAGATCAAAGCTTATTATTGTGCAAAGATTGAAAAACATTTATTACTCGTGTTAGTAAAGTAAGGTTGAGAACTTATTAATTGATATGAAAATAGAAAAAGCCAAATTTTAAAATTATGGCATTCCAATTAATTCAAAATTGACAAGTAGTTCATTATAAGTGAAAGTTCTTCATTTTGGCTTACATATATAGTAATTTTTTAGATTATCGTTTAAAAATTAGTGTTAGCATGTACCTTACTCTTAGACTATCAAAAAATTTAATATATTAGTATCTTAGACACTAGTTCTAATAAAACAATTATAGCTATTTGAAAGTGTTTGTATTATGGTAGGACTAGAAACTAGTAACCACCTAAAACAAGTTTACTAATTGGTGATTGTACTAGGCAATGAACCTAAAACGGGCTACCAACATAATTTAGAAAGACTAGAAGAGAGTTTGATGCTACATTAACAATGGTAAATTTGTTAACAAAATATTCTCCTTTCCTTAATACTTGCATCATCAATGCTATAGTTAAGGATATTAGTAAGTTATTTATCATGAAAATTATGAGATTGCATAGTGATGAGTGGCGAGGTACCCCTACACTCAACCATACGAATACGAGCGTGCACGTGCGATCCGGTCGAACTCCGCAGACTAAATGCCTTAACACCACAAGAAACACTTGGGGTTAATCATTCGTTGTCTTCCCAGGCTTGCTTGTAAGTGTCACGGTGTATGGTTAAGAAAGTCTGAGGTATGTGATTTTTTTGGTATTTTTCGGTTTATCTTCTATGC